>OMKI01045418.1:0-18169 GCA_900302315.1 Phycis blennoides
CAATAGGGATTCAGTCACTGTTTTAACTCTTCTATATGCCATCAGTGTGGTTTGTTTCTGTAAGATTCAGTCACAGACAGCTGACAATTGTACATTAACATACTTTACTGGACATAAACTAAGCGGAACTTAAACGAGATGACGTTCGGTTGTTTGTTTGTTTTTTCAAACTCTCAGTACGATGTCATATATTACATAGTATCGTAACCCCCCCCCACTAAAAACACAAACATATCAGACATATACACATTATAGTGTGGCCACGGTTTATTCAGTGCGTTTACATGCACATTAGTAACCCCGGAATTGAAAGAACACGGCCTATTCTTCTAGTTTTTAATTTTTTAATTAATTAAATGATGCTGAGATCCTTCGACAAGCTGTTAGGGGTGATGGAAGGGGTTTTGAAACCAGGAACGCGCTTGAAAAGCGCATCTGAGTCAGCGCAGCGTAGTGGTTGAGGAGGGCAGCCATAGCAGCGGCTTTAGCGGGGCGCGCACAGACGCGTCACCCCGACAGAACGCCGGTTACTCTGCATTGGTGTCGGGTGACTCCCACTCGGGCTTGTTGCTTGACGCACGCTCCCGATCTTGAATCTAGAATCGATTGCTCCTTCTTGGGTCCCCGGATGTTGTAGTTTAATTTTTTGCGGTTGAATTTTTTGAGGTAGAATTTTTTGCGGTTGAATTTTTTGAGTTTGAATTTTTTGCAGTTTAATTTTTTGAGGTTTAATTTTTTGAGGTTGAATTTTTTGCAGTTGAATTTTTTGCGGCTGAATTTTTGCAGTTGAATTTTTTAACGTTGAAAAACATTCAGATACATAATTTGCAATGCACAATGCATAAATATTCAGTGCTAGAAATTCAACGGCTTTTTTATTTCAAACTCCGATGACACAGATTTACTTCCATACAAGTGCGAATCCCAACCTATGCATTGTTTTTAAGTCTTAAGTCCCATATTCACAACCCCTCCCCTCCCCAACCTGGACTGAGTCCTAAGTTATTACTTGAATACTGGCAGTAACTCTCATACTTTAATACTCTAATATTTGCTGTTGATTTGTGTCTCTCCTATGGTGTGATCTGAATATACAGATGTGTATGTTAGACACTAGAGGGGCTTTACTGATTATCTGGGCAGCAATATATGCGAGGGGGGTCATTGTCTGGAGTGAGCTGGCAGTAAAGTTACGTTAACTTTAGCTCCGTGCAGTCTTGTCTTTATTCACTACCATTGCAAAAAACCTAACACGACATCTCCTACTGTTTACATTATTCTCTTTTATTTCTATTGTCTATATTTAATGCATATTAAATACATCTTGCACTGTAATACTCTTTTGCACTACCACCATGCAACACATTATTTTAGATCACCTTACCATGCACAGTGAATCACGTATGAAAGCAGTTCAACTCTATTGGCTGAGAAAATTGAGTACGGGGAGATCTTTCGTTTCTCAACGCGTTAAATCTTTCTGAACGCGTTGAAACTTTAGAACGCGTTGAAACTTTCTGAACGCGTTGAAAGTTTTGAACGCGTTCAATCTTTTTGACGCGTTCACGCTTTCCGAACGCGCTGCAGACGCGTCTGGGACAGATTTAACGCGCTCCAGACGCGTCTGGGACAGATTTAACGCGCTCCAGACGCGTCTGGGACTGATTTAACGCGTTGCCAGACGCGTTAAAAGCCGTCTTTTAACGCGTTCAGAAGCGCGAGTTGTGGCACAATCGGCCTGCCATACCAAGGGGGGCACGCACGTTTTAAAACGTACGTTGTGGGACATGCACACAAGGTTGGGAAAGTTCACTTTCTACATGAACTAGTTCAGTTCGTAGTTCGACCCCTGCGGCTGGTTACGGTGTGTATTAGCCGGGTTTTCGACTGGAAGGCTCTGTAGAAATCTGGCACCCTATTGAAGTTAAACTGAGAGAGCGTGCCGTTCACCAGAATGAACGCGTTCACAGTAACGTTCATCAGGCAGTAATACAGTACGTTCAGTTCACGTTCGCCCACAATATGAACGCGTTCACGCACAACACTGCATTGTGTTATTCCCTTTCCCGTTGGAGTCAGAGGGAAACGATACACCGTGAATAAAGCATGTTTAAAATATACATGCAATATAAACAGAAGGCTATTCACTCAGAAAACCAAAAGGACCACACAGATACGCATTTTATATTGAATCACGTCTTTATTTTGCCTAAAAATAAACCAAAAAGAAAACGATTTCACTTCAAGGAATCAAATCTCACAATGTTAATAAAAAGTCCAATACAGCTTTAAAACTGTAATTACTGTATAGTTTGGTCTCTCGCAATAAAAGCAGTCAAGGCTGAAGGGCTGTGGTTCAGGGTTTCAATATGAGGCTTTTCAAATTCATGAAAGATCCAAAAGCACTGAAAATTAAAACGCTTTAAATTATTACCATTTGTATGCAGATTTTTAATTGGTGAAGGCCAGGTGATTTATTATGTCTGGTTTACTGCTGGCAGCACTACTTTCATCATGTTCAGTTAACATGTCAAACAAGCTAATCGTAAAACTACAATTGATTAAAAAAAAAAAAAAAAAGGGAACGAAAATAAATATCCCCGTTCTCACAGAAGAGCATTTGAATTGAGTGTGGAGCAGTGAGCACCAGAGCCACAGTGAGCACCAGAGCACCAGAGCCACAGTGAGCACCAGAGCACCAGAGCACCAGAGCCACAGTGAGCACCAGAGCACCAGAGCCACAGTGAGCACCAGAGCACCAGAGCCACAGTGAGCACCAGAGCACCAGAGCCACAGTGAGCACCAGAGCACCAGAGCCACAGTGAGCACCAGAGCCACAGCTCCTCACTGAACCACTCACATCTTCAGGGCTTCCTGCCCTTCTGGCGCAGTGACTGGCCTTCACCAGAGAAGGCGATGAACCTGCTCAGAGCATCCTCCTGTTGGATGGAAGCCACATCATCACAGGCATGTTTCAATGAGACAGCTCTTCTGAATTATTGGAGGTACATGTCGATGCAGAGCAGATAACTCAATGGACTGGTAGGAGCTTTACTAATGTGCAAATTAACTTCAGAAAAACAGGCAGAAATCATTCTTACGTCATCCGTCATTTTCTTGGGCTGCGGTCTTGAGTTCCTGATGAAGGTGAGCCTCCCCACTTTGTATTCGTAGTTAGGAATTCCTCTGTAGGAGATGGGAGATTTATTTCGGTCTGTAATTCGTAATTTATCTTATTCCGAAAGAAACTTGATATAGCATGAAAGCATAAATCAAGCCTGATGTCTGACCTCTTCACGTCATTTGGATCAATGGGGACAGGGCTGGGCTCAATGCCCTTCTTTTTGCCATCCAGGCGATTCCCAGATCCAGTGAAAGCCTGTAGAGAAGGGAAAACAGAGTTAAAGTCAGACTTGCCTGTTGTGGTACATTCCTATCAGCCAACACTACCCACACTACTGTATACTCACTCTGAACCCCATGTCCATGTCAGCATAGCTGGTAGGATCCCCTTCCTCCTCCTGCAACGAGAGAGCACACGTCTTGTGTGAGTGAGTGGAAGGGAACAGGCGTGTACAGGAAGGTCTCCCTGGTTCCTCACCGCAGGCTCCTCATGGTGCTGGGGCCTTCTCTCCGGCTCTTTGTACCCCAGAGGAGCATCGAAGTCCACCTGTAGAACAGCAGGAGTCACAGCTGAGCCACAGTCACACTCAGTGTGTTTATCTTATGGCTGTGAACACCAGCGGTCTTACATTCATGTCACACTCAATGATGGACACAGCTTTATCTGGCTTTGTCTCCATAACGCGCAGCTCATAGATCTGAAATGGGAACAAAGATGCATTTTTACTACCCTTGCATGGACATGGTGACCACATTACCATTGTTACGGTGGTGGACATTATTCAAAAGAAGAAACATATGTTGCCTTTTCATTGTAGTTGATGGCAATGACATCCCCAGTTGTCAAGCAGGCAAAGTTTCGCAAGGCGTTTTCTAACCTGTAGCAGATGAGACACGATTCAAAACCAGCAGCATGTTGGAGATGTTAACGGTTCATTGATCTTAGCGTTACTCGGTTGTTACGGTCACTTCGTTAAGGTCACTTTGTTAAGGTCACTTTGTTAAGGTCACTTCTCTCGTACACTGCTTTGGGGTTGGTGATGTCAGCATGTTGGAGACATCAACATGCTGTCACTTCGTTAAGTACAGTTAAGTTAAATAGAGTTAAGTTAAATAGAGTTAAGTACACTGCTTTGGGGTTGGTGATGTCCAGGAAGTCTGGACTCTGGGGCTGAAACTTGGAGTAGGTGGCAACCATCAGGTTTACACTTTCCACCTGGACCAGACCTCCCTCCTCCAGCAGAAGGTTCTGCATCATCTGCAGAACCAACCGGGTAAATAAGAGAAGAAAACCATACAATAAAGAACCATAAATACCATACAACCACATGGAGTCATTCTTTCACTATAGCAGTGCTAGCCTTGCGAGACCATCCACTACTCCACCCTCCTCCACTGATTACGTTTGTCACTTCAACCAGGATGGTCTCAGCAGATGAGTGCAAGGCAGCTATGAGTTTTATTTGGATAAGCCTACGACAATTCTATTCCATCCAAAATCCTTCCATCCCAAACTTCAGACAAGCTGGTATTTCTTACCCAGTGTGGGAGGTAGCAGATTCCCTCATCAGCCACAAACTCCAGAACACCACAATGTGTCATTCGGTCAGAGTTTTTGTTGGTTAACTTGAACAACATGGGGTAGGTGATGTTAAGCCTACCTGCATGGGACAGGGAATATGCAAACATCTTAAGACATTCATAAAGAAATGTGATAATATTATGTCATTGAGTGTATGAAAGATGGCCTTACTTAATTGATCAAGGGCCGACGGCGGCATTATAACTGGGGGAAAAAATTCAAATATTTGATCATTGCACACTTTCTTGGAAATGGTTAATGTTGAAAGGGTGTGATGTATAAGGTCTTACTTTTGCCCCCTTTCTCCACGTCAGACCTGTCATTGGGACCCGCCAGCATCGACACCGAGTAGCAGCGATACTGAGTGGAGAATCGGTTCTGGAAACCCCGTTGCATCGGGTGGTCGAACACGTTGAAGGAAAACTGGTAAAAAGAAAACAGATATAGGGGGGGAAAAAAGAAAAGGTAATAACATGACAGTTATAAGGAGGCACAGAGTCAGGTAGGACACATACGATGTTATGTGCATGTGTCATGACAGGGCATGTTAGTAAACAGATGGAAACAGACACTGCTACCGCTGGGATCTTCCATGTTAAGATTCTTCCAGTGTCTAAACGAGTCACACTAACGGGTACTTACCATCTTGGTTGGACTTGGTTTTAAGATCAACACAAGCAAATGTTTTGGTGATACCAGTTCAGAACAACTCGGTGTCGGAATCGGACCAAAACAAAAATGATATCAGCTTCACCCGGAAGTGAACGGCAACCAGATATGACGACATCAACAGTAATCCAATCAACTGCTCCGACACGATATATTAAAGGGACACAGGTATAGTACATCAATTATTAGAAATAAATATAGAAATATAGTACATTAGTAATGTAATAGTATATCTAAAATGTTTACTATTACAATACAATGTATATCGTTGTTTTAAAATATACAAAGAAGTTTGAAAATCTATTTTTTTAATAACTTCACGTAGCATTTTAGGTTGCGCCTGAAGAATTATATGCAGATGGTGGCACACAGCATTTGATGCTGGTAGGCCCTCCTCAATTTGCTGACTGAGCTCTGTCCATGAGGCAATATATTAGTCAGTGTATTCAAATACATTGAATCAACTGAATCAAATTGATTGAATCTGGTAATTTGGTATATTTGGATAGTTAGAGCTCATCTTTCAATTGTTTTATAACACAAATGCCTGACAAACAAAAAAACAATCTGAACCTGGCTCAAAGCCACATTTTTATTGAGTCTTACAAAGACCAAATCTGACAGGCTTACAGGCAGGCTACACACAGAAGTCATAACAGGGATAAAACATTTGGTTTGTACAAGTTCAGATAAAAGGGGAAGCAGTAAAAATGCCACATATTCACCATTTCAGTCAGACATCTGCACTTTGAGAAAAACAATAACAGTTCAGAACATGTCCATTGGTGTCTAGCAAAGTCTCAAATGAATAATGCTCAGCTGTCTTCCTGTACTCTATTCCTTTATACTGGAGGCCAACTTTTAGCCACTTCCTGATGTAGGGACTCTGGCACCCACTGGCAATACGCAGATAGGAGGACTTGAAGGAAAAAAGATGAAAAGAGAAGGGTTAGATAGCATGTCATCACGCCGGGCAGCATGTACGCTAGGTGCATGTTAGGTGTATGTACAGCATGAAGGTGTCTTACACTCCTTTTAGGAGAACCATTCCTTTTTTGGGCTTACATTTGTCTTTGTTCTTCCATACTGACAACAGGGCATCCCGGCAGTCCACTTTCTCTGACACCAGTTCTACCAGCAACGCCTCAGTCCTCGGCTGCAGTCTGTAGAAGCACAGCAAGTTGTCAAAATGTGTTTTTTAATCAAGAAGTATACGCAGCAAGTAATGGCCATGATAATGTAAAGGGGTGTGAATCCTACTTCGCCCACGTCTTCATCATTATTGAAGGGTTTGAGAGAAGAATGCTGCAGTTTTTCTTCAGATTAGGACACACCTACAAATCAAATCGGACGCAAGGTTATGGAAACAATGCAGCAGGAAAGCATTGAATATTGGAGATGAGCAGGATGTACCTTTCCCTCCAGGAAAAACTGGGCAAAAAGCTTGTATCGGTCGAGTCCTTCTGGGTAGGTCTTCTCCACAGCGGGCAGCTGCCACGCAACGCGGTCTGCAAGAGATGGACGTCCAGGCAGACGGGGTTAAGTTCAACCAGCGTCTTCCAGCAGCCGAGGCAAGACCCCACTCTGCGGCTGCCTGATGTATGTTAAGGCTGGAGCTGGAGCGGGCTCAGGACAATGGGGACCTACAGAACGTGCTGGTACACTGGCATTTGATGGTGCCTGTGGAGGGACAGAGCCACGGCGATGGGGTCTCCTGGGGAGATCCAAAATGGCAGTACTGGGGCAGCAGCTGGGGGATCCACTCTGGCTCCACTGCTGAAACAACTGAGGAAGACCAGGAGATAGATGTTGCAGATGTGTAATAGCATGGTTACAATCTATTTTTGTATGCATGTATCAACCATGAGACTCACTCCGTTACTCTACAGCAGAGAGCTCTACACAACCCCAGCAAAGTAGACGGCCGTGTGGTCTCGCTACACATTTACCTCTCATGTACATCTTGGTAGTCTCCATGACCTCCTGGTAGACCACAAACTCTGGTAGTGTTTTGAACAACGCAGAGCTGGGGTGGATGAACACTGGGTCATCCAGAAGAGCTGTCTGGAAACAGAAATAAAGCGCTGCCAAGTTGATACTGCGAGACGAGGCATATATCCATCATCCATTTGCACCCAATGGTCAGTATGCCAAACACCCTTCTTTACTTCATCTCTTGGTCAAAGGATGGACGCATGTCAGGGACATCAAGGTGATGGAAATGGACGAGTGAAAAGGTGAAGTGACTCCGGATCCCCGTTGGGTTATCCTGTACTTGCCTTGTATCCATTCCTCCATTTTGGATCTAGAGTTTCCTCTTCTCGTATGCGTCTTGCGAGATGGTCCCCCAGTCCAGCCAGCAATATCTGACGCAAACAATACACCTGGCGTTCTGTCGGTGGCGCCATCTTGGAATCCACAAACACGCCCACCTCAGAACATACCGCGTTCACTGGTGATAAAACATGAAAACAACTGTTATGCATGTCCATGTAAATGAATATCACTGAAAGATTCTGTGTGTGTGTGTGTGTGTGTTTTTCTTAACCTTTATTTCACCAGGCTAGGCAGTTAAGAACAGATTCTTACTTACAATGCCAGCCTGCTGCCGGGCTGTGTGTGTGTGTGTGTGTGTGTACCTGCGTTGGTAAGCTGTCCTCTGAGACGGCGGACCTCCACCATGGCTTTATACCTCAGGCCGTTCTGCTCACAGAACGTGGGTGTACAGCCTGCATACTCACAGGCCCCCACGGCACCTGCACGCACACACACACACACACACACACACACACACACACACACACACACACACACACACACACACACACACACACACACACACACACACACACACACACACACACACACACACACACACACACAGAAAATGACTAAATCATGCATATGTGAAGTTACATACGCATTTAATGCAACAATCATGTAATGACAAGTGACAAAATAATAATAATTTTCTTAATTGCGATGATGGCCATGTGAATGAATGAATCCTTCTGTACCCAGCAACACCATGAGGTCCCCCAGCAGCAGGGAGGGGCCGCGCCCCGCCCACCTGCTCCTCATCAGAACCAGGCGGGTCTTGTTCTGGGCCAGCTTGGAGCTCTGGTCCTCGCTGGCTGCGGGCCTGAAGAGGAAGAGAGGGTGACGCTCTGAACCCAACGCACCGCGAGCGCAGAGAAACAACGGGACGCTGCCCACCTGTCCGTGTCCTCGAAGACTTCCCGGACCGTCATGGCCGCCACCACGGCGATGACGTAGGGCAGACAGTCCTGCTGCCTGCCCAACGCCAGCATCTTAGCATAGCGGGGAGCCACAGGGAAGGAGGCCATGGCCCTCCCCAGCGCAGTGATGGGGCAGCTGAGTTTTGCGCGCTCCATGTCCTGCACCCTTGGAACCAGAAACGTTGGAAAGAGGGTCAAACCACATGATGCTGATGTTGTGGAAGCAAATCTCACTGTGCAGCCTGTTATTATGTAAAGCAAGACAACCCCGAGAGTTTCACTTGCTTTACTTCTCCATTGCCTGGGGGGTCTCACTATTATGGACATAGAGAGAGAGAGCGAGAGAGCGAGAGGCGTACCTTCCGGTGCGAGGCGGTTCTTTCAGAGCGCCCAGTGAGACCAGCAGCTGCTCGGCTGCCATCAGGGCCTCCCCAGAGGGAGCGGTGGGGAAGGGGAAGTTCACCACCTGGTGAACACACACACAGGTGTGTTCAGTACACTGTTCAGTACTGTTCACTACACTGTTCAGTACACTGTTCAGTACACTGTTCAGTACACTGTTCGGTACACAGTTCGCTACACTGTTCAGTACACTGCTCAGTACTGTTCACTTCACAGTTCAGTACACTGTTCAGTACTGTTCACTTCACAGTTCAGTACACTGTTCAGTACACTGTTCAGTACACTGTTCAGTACTGTTCACTTCACAGTTCAGTACACTGTTCGGTACACAGTTCGCTACACTGTTCAGTACACTGTTCAGTACTGTTCACTTCACAGTCCAGTACACTGTTCAGTACTGTTCACTTCACAGTTGACTTCACAGTTCAGTACACTGTTCAGTACACTGTTCGGTACACTGTTCGGTACACTGCTCAGGTAACATGTGGAGCCGGGTTCCCCCCACGGACCTTATCAATGTTGAGGTCCTTCATCTGCAGGACCAGGTCTTCCACGGGCCTGCGTGTGATCTCCGCCTCGGAGAACTCGCTGAAGTCCCCGAACACGGCGGAGGAGTACAGCCTGCCGGAGGGGAAACTCACCGTTGTTACACATTCAGCTGCCCCCGGGAGAGACCCCCATACCCCCCAACGCTCAGCCCCACCTGTAGCAGTGGCCCGGCTCGGTACGTCCGGCTCTGCCCGCCCTCTGATTGGCCGAAGCCTGCGAGGTCCAGGACACCCTGAAGGAGGACACGCCGGTCACGCGGTCGTAGTGGCGCTTCTTCACCCGCCCGCAGTCCACCACGTACCGGACCCCCGGGATGGTGAGGGAGGTCTCCGCCACGTTGGTGGCCACTACACACAGCCGGGTCCCGGCCGGAGGGGCTCGGAACACCTGCACGGGTCAAGGGGCCGTTGTTAGACACAGCGTGAAATGGTTACTAAGGACCGCACAGTTAGACTTGGAGCACAGAAAACATAATTATACTGGGCTATAATAATTGTATTGAAATAATTGTCATAAAATCCACAAGTGGCACTTGTGTGCAATTGAAAATGTGTCACATAAGAGCAGAGGCCAAAAAGCTCATAGTGTAAGTAGGCCACCATGGATACAGTATTAGCAGCTTTATTGGTGGAATACGACTATATTGGCTTTATGGACAGGAGTAATATTTCCCTATGCAGCTTATCTTGGTTGGATATGTCCTCAATGTCTCCTGGTTAAACCGCTCACCTTGGCCTGCTGCTCTGGGGCCAGGAGGGAGTAAAGGGGGAGGACATAGAGAGGAATGGATGGATCGGCTTCTTCATCTACAAGAACAAACACCAGAAGACACAACCACAATTAACACATGCGCCCATTCCCACAGCGGGTCCAGTTGGGTCCAGTTGGGTCCAGTTGGGTCTTACCCGGGTCTTCACCGTTATCCCCTAGGTCCAGATCAGAGCCCTCATACTCCTCTTCTCCGATCCCCGCCTGGCGGTCCTCATCACCCTCATCCACGGGCAAGGCAGAGTAGTTGTCCAGGTGGATCCGCGGCAGCGGCTGAAGGCCGGAGAGGGAAAACACACAAGACTTGAGCGCTGCGGTGACAACACGGCCGCCGCCTCCGTTAGCACTGAAGACGTGCAGACGAGTGATTCAAAGCGACACGAGGACATTGGGCATCCTGCTCAGTTGGACATTGGGCATCCTGCTCAGTTGGGGGTCCAGCCCAGTACCCTTCAGCTGGGAGCTGAACAGCAGACCTACTACCTAGAATTTAGCATTTAGAATGGAAAGGACTTTCATGGTCTTACCACAGTCTTTTTCTGCTTGGCCTTCTTAAACTTCCTCATCTCCTGTGAGGTGTCCACCTCCTCCTCCTCACCTGACCAAAGAGATAGTCTGTTTAGAGGTGTTCTGGTTGAGTGAGTGAGTGGGTGAGAGTGTGTTCATTCTTACCAATGCCCGTGACAGCCTTCCTGAAGGGGAACGCTTTCCTCAGTCTCCTACATACACTGTGGACCTCTGCCTGGCCGGTCAGAAACACCAGAATGCCACCTTTTGGGAGATGTCCATATCCAGTCAATCTTACTTACTGCTCAGTGACCCATGACCCATCCCTACAGAGGATGCACCATGCAGGAGACCCATCCCTCCAGCCTGTGCGTCCCGGGGGGCTCTGGCGTGTACCTGGGGGCAGCATACGGTGGATCTTGCAGGTCTTGTGGAAGACCTCCCCAGTGTAGTCCTCCAGGGGCGTGCGCTTGTTGAAGTGAACGCTGACGGGGAACTGCCGGGCGTCCACCTTGATGACGGGTGGCGGCGACGGGAACAGCTTCCTGTTTTCCGTGAAGTCCTCCACCCGCAGAGTGGCCGACATGATGACCAGCTTCATGGGCGGGCCTTTCTGGGGGGGAGCCACGGCCAACACACGGGTTAGGTTGACAGCGCTGTGCTTAGCACTTAGCATCATAGGACAGAGATGTTGTACACTAGCAATGGTTCACCTAGCAGTTGGAATCCTTGAAACTTGTTCTGGTGACTTTCTTACTGTATTAACAGCAATGAAATGTTTAACTGTCTTATGACAAATGTACTCTTTGTGAGTCGCTAAATGCCCTAAATGTAAATGGAAAGCCAACTAAGAAATCAAGAGGCCACAGAAGGGTACAGTTTGTGGTGTGTTCACCTTTTCAAAAGCAACACACTTTAATGTGTACTTACTACACTTACTACTTACTACATTGAACCCCTTTAATGTGTCCTTCTACATTGAACTCTTTAATGTGTCCTTCTACACTTACTACAGTGAACCACTTTAATGTGTCCTTCTACAGTGAACCACTTTAATGTGTCCTTCTACAGTGAACCACTTTAATGTGTCCTTCTACAGTGAACCACTTTAATGTGTCCTTCTACATTGAACCACTTTAATGTGTCCTTCTACAGTGAACCACTTTAATGTGTCCTTCTACAGTGAACCACTTTAATGTGTCCTTCTACAGTGAACCACTTTAATGTGTCCTTCTACAGTGAACCACTTTAATGTGTCCTTCTACAGTGAACCACTTTAATGTGTCCTTCTACAGTGAACCACTTTAATGTGTCCTTCTACAGTGAACCACTTTAATGTGTCCTTCTACAGTGACCCACTTTAATGTGTCCTTCTACAGTGAACCACTTTAATGTGTCCTTCTACAGTGAACCACTACCTTGGTGCGGAGCGGCACGATGCGAGACAGAAGGCCGATGAGGATGTCTGTGTACACGCTCCTCTCGTGGGCTTCGTCGATGATGATCACACTGTAGCGTGTGAGCAGGAAGTCCTGCAGGGAGGAAGACAAAGGATGAACAATATTCCGATTAAAAAGGAAAGGCTTCAAATAAGAGTTGATCTGTTCAGAGCATGCCGGAAGATAGTGTTTTCCACATTTGTTTCAGGACATATGACTGGATGTTGCGCTCAACCATCATTTTCTCATGTAAATATATACAGCCGTACCTTTTGAATTTCCTTCAGCAAGACGCCATCAGTCATGAACTTGATCTTGGTGTCACTAGTCACATTCCCTTCATAACGAATCTGGTAGGATACCACTCTAAAAACAAAACCCATCAGGTTAGAACAGGAAACTGAAACTGAATTCGGAATTTAAAAATCTGGTGAAAATGGCTCAATATTTACTAATAACTAATTCCATACATCAGCCATCGTTTTCTCAAGAGAGAATCCTTAAGCTAAATGTCAGTGCTTTGAGACAACGATGCTTACAAGAGAAGTCAAATATCACTTGTGCTTTTGGCGTGCTCTATACACATACACAGGTGATTATAACATACTGTGTGGGAAGGTTCATCTCCTTGGCCACTCGCTGGGACATGCTGACAGCTGCCACTCTCCTGGGCTCAGTGATGCCTACAATCCCTGCTCCACTGGAGACAAGATTATGAAGAAAACAATGCTGAGCCAATGAGTGTAGCTGGACACGGCTGTTTCTTGGGATGAGGTTTGCTTAGGGCTGAATCATGTAGCCTAAGTATTAACATCCTGATATCTGGTATGGTATGACGTTATATGGTGGCATATTGGTGGGGTATTGACCTGACTTAAAAATAACCGATATGATTTCCTTCCATAATTTTAATAATAATTAAAAAATTATAATTGATAATAACATAACTTATCAATGATAGTGTGTCATATAAAACACACGTCCAGGTCCTAGCAGCTAAAGAGTACAAATGAAGGACATGAAAACGGTGGGCCTTGCCTGGCATAGCCAGCCTCGTACAGAAACTGAGGCATCTGCGTGGTCTTTCCACTTCCTGTCTCTCCACAGAGGACCACACAGGGGTTCTCCCTCACAGCCTCCATGATCACCTGCTCCTCTGCAAGCACTGGAAGCTTCAGTCGAGCTTCCTGTGTAGCAAGCAAACGTTAGAAAAATAAGTATATTTATATTGAATTAAGCCACACAGCAATTACTCACCAAGGAAGTAATTCATTAATTTTTTTCGGTTTTTGGCAGCCGAGACACAAAAGGGGACTTCAGAGGACAAGCGGGACACAACGCGGCAGCCTACCTGTATTTCTGGCCGTCTGTCGACTGGGACGAAGACAGCCGGCTGGGACGGCTGTTTGAGTGGGACGTCTTTTGGCTGCAGAGCAGACGTCTCGCCTTCCTTCTGCTCACTTCCTTCTACCACTTCTTCTTCTTCTTCAGGCTCCTGTCCCACACCCGTCTCCTGAGACACAGAGGCCTGGTGCTCGGATCCTGCCGCCTCTTCCTCTCCATCGTTCCCACAGTCATCGTCAGAGGAGTCGGCGTCGCTGCTCTCCTCCCCCTGCTCTCCTTCCTCCTCCTCCTCTTCCTCCTTCCAGCGGCGCTTCCTGTTCACTCCACTAAGACTGCTGATCTTCGGCGCTGAGCCTCCATCCCCCCCCTCATCGGTCATCCTGAGAGAAGAACACGCTGCTGTTAGAGGCCTGCGCTACCCATAGGAATATGCACGGATTCTTGCCATGTTTTCCTATCATCCACGTGTGCAAGCAAGAGGCCATACTGTTTGTTCTGGTAAAGCTTCTCTCCTGTTCCCAGTTTGGCGGTGGTGTACAGCATCTTCAGCTCAGTCTCCGGGAGTTGAACCTCTGCCAACTTGGCCAATATGTCTGCTCTCTGCATCAGAAGAATATCATGAGAAAATGTTGTTGGGTCTTTTCTAGACACTTTCTAGAATCAGCTGCTACTCGAGTGGACAACAGCAGAGTTTAAAATGTAATTTAAAGGTGTTAGGGGAACAAGTATAAAGAGATATTGGGGTGGGGCTAAACTAAACTAAACTATGATGTGGTTTACAAAACATTCTCAGATCACTTTGCTTTGTTTTTCCTGTGTACAGCTGATCCCATACCTGGACCTTCTTTTCCTTAACAAAGAGCACCCTCTCCTGATCCCATACCTGGACCTTCTTTTCCTTAACAAAGAGCACCCTCTCCTGATCCCATACCTGGACCTTCTTTTCCTTAACAATGAGCACCCTCTCCAGCTGTTTCTTCTGCTTTTTAGTGAGGGGCTTTTTCTTGGAGATCGGCTTCTCTGCAACGGCCTTCTTCTTGGCTTTGTTGGAAGGTAGGACCAGGGCATTGCAGTTATCCACGCCCTTTAGTTTGGCCCCACCTGTTGGGTGGAATCCCGGGGAAGTATTTAGCGATGGACCTCAAAGGGTCTAATTCTGGTAATGCCATTCCATGTTATCGTAATTCTCACCTTCCAGTTCCACCACGACATCCGTGGCCCCATCCCCTGGAGAGTCAGTCTCATTTTGTTGCCTTCCCTTCCAGTTGTACTTCTTTCTCTGTCTCCCCATCTTGGACAGAAAATGGAAGTTTACCTATTATATACCAGATGATAGTATGCGCAACAGAAATATTTAATGCCGCGAGAAGTTAACATGACCCGATTATGTGTGGCGTTAACTCCATAACACAAAAAGTCGATTTCTTCTTCTTTCTTATCGGTACTTTGTTTGCTAGGATACTCTTAAGCTAACATCATTTGCTTGTTTTACTTAAACATTGAATTGATATACAACAATGAAATGTGTACCTTTTATTCAGTGCAGCACAAAAAAACTTGAACAGCGTGACATTTAGACAAAATAAAATCCAGCACGGTATATCACGTGTAAACAAATCTCACGTTTGTCCCCAGCGGAAACACGCCCGGGCACGAACAACCCCTAAATGTAAAAGGTCCGACACAAAATGTCCTACTACTGAACATAACAGAAGACGCAACAGCAGGTCGTTATTTGAAATATTTGTATTAATAATTTTGAGTCTCAATACAGGAGTGTAAAATATATTTGTATGATTTTCTGTAAAGAACCTCATCAAAAAACACCAACAATAAAATGGATGATCTTCAGATTCACTAAACCATTATGTTATACATTTCAATATTTTTATTAAAAAATAATCAGTTGTGATGCACAATGCAAATATGACATCTCAATTCTGCTTTTTCTTGAAATAACAAAAGCAGTATACAGTATATATATATATATATATATATATACTATATACTATATACTATACTATATACTATATATATATATATATATACAGCATAATGCTGTTCAGAATACTCAAAAATATTGAACATGTGTTTTTATCAATAAAAATGAACTTAATATAGTAAGTAGACTAGACTTTGTAATTACAGTTGGTTGTACCTAATTCAAAACATATACAATCTAGATCAACAATAGGCTCCATTCAGAGCACCATTTAATGAAGGATAGCTGCGTTCCTGGCAAGCTGATTGTAGAAACACGGCCGCCTCTGGACTCAGGTGCGACTTTCGTTCAGCGGCTCGTAGAAATTTGCCATCACACTGCCTCCAAATGTCGAAGTCTCCGCTGTGGTTCTCCTCGCTTCCCTCGACAGTCTCTCAAACCTCCTTAAAAAGACGACGACGGCAAACAGGAGCAGACCCTGCACCAACACAAACACAAGGAGGCAGATCTGGGAGGCCAAAGCCAGGTCGCAGTACCAGTAGTGACAAGACTCCAGCACCTCCTCCTCGGTCAGGTGGAGCACCAGCCTCCCCCTCAGGCTGGGAGGGGAACTGCAGTTGATGTTGCGGGACGAGAGAAGGTTGCTGGGCTGGTGGAGCAGCCATGCTCGCAGGTAGAGCACCCCGCAATCACATGCCCACGGGTTGCCATGGAGAGTGACGGACTGGAGGTCGGGTAGGCCGTCCAACAGCTCATTGGGTAAGGTGGTCAGCAGGTTGTTGTGGAGATTGAGTTGGGTGGTGTCGGCAGGAAAACGGGTGGGAAGCATTGAGCTGCTGAGGGACTTGTGGCTGCAGTTGACGCGACCGCGGTGGCAGGAGCAGGGGTGAGGGCACGCAGATGTGTCCCCTTTGACCCCAAACAGGAAGAGCAGACAGAAGAGCAAAAGGTCCATATTGTCGTTGGTCACTCTGAGGAGAGACAAGGAGAAGGGAGAGAGGGAGATGAGAGGAGAAGAGAGACTGGAGAAGGAGAGAACATTTACATTTACATTTAGGGCATTTAGCAGACGCTTTTATCCAAAGCAACTGACAAAGAGTACATTTGTCATAAGAAGGTGAAACAGAGAAGTGGAGGAATAGAAGAGAGGAGAACATTTGATAGATATTGTTAATCAGAAGCCATGGAGGAGTCCAGTAATACAGGCCAGTAAGCCCTGCTCTGTTGACGGGATGGAGGAGTCCAGTTAGAGTCCAGTCCAGAGTTAATGATGTTTATATTATATATTTATATTTATACACTGTACTATACTGTTCTTCACTTCTACACTGTCTTTTCTTTTCTAGTATTGTAACGAATGCAATTTCCCTCAGGGATCATTAAAGTCTGTCTGTCTGTCTGTCTGTCCGCCTGTCTGTCTGTCTGTCTGTCTGTCTGTCTGTCTGTCTGTCCGCCTGTCTGTCTGTCTGTCTGTCTACGGTGCAGACAGACATCTCGGCTGCAAGCTGTCTGTCTGTCTGTCTGTCATACAGGACAGTAAGACCTGCACTGTTGACAGGAATAAACAGCCGAGCAGAAATTAATTTCCTGGAAAACATTCACTATTTGACATTGTGGTACATCCAGGGAAGGCTGCTCAGTGAACGACATGGAGTGATAAGAACACATGTAGTGAACGTACTGTTATCATGACCAGCTTCCTCCACAGCACTGAAGGGAAACCCCATAGTGCTTGAACAACATTAAAATCATAAATAATGTTTCCTCTTTTGCTGAATTAAACGTCAAATTAAATTCACCAAAATGTTGGGTTTGATCTACGGGTTTGACCAACGATTTGTGGTACTGTCACTTATTTTCTTGCAGTTTTGTTTCACTGTTGAAGGGTCAACAGACACATCTCTAAAATGTAATGAAACTATGAACCAGATGGTGACCCCATGTCAAACCCAAGAACAAAATGTTTATCCTATTCTTTAGCCTAATAATGCGCTTTAGAGAAAATAGAGCAATGGTTTAAACATTTTAAACTTCACCTGAATATACCTGGTGGTTAAGATAGTGTATCATGAAATACATTGAATATAGTTCTATATGATATATTATATAAGAATGATGTATATATAGTTATATATGATATAGAGAGAGTACTTCACCTCCTTGGGTTTGTGTACGCAGGTTGCTCAGTGTCCTCACTCTGCTCTGGGGGGTGCGGCTCATGTGACTGTCAGTCTGTGAGACGTCCAGCTGGCTGCTACAGATAATGCTGCTGGAAGTGATGGCTCCTCAAACATCACACACACACACACACACACACACACACACACACACACACACACACACACACACACACACACACACACACACACACACAGGGGAGACACACACACACACACACACACACACACACACAAAAAGACACACACACACACAAACACACAAAAACACACACACACACACACACACACACACACACACACACACACACACACACACACACACACACACTCAAACAAACAAACAAACAAACAAACAAAGAAACAAACAAACACACAGAAACACACACACACACACACAAACAAACAAACAAACAAACAAACAAACA
>OMKI01045424.1:0-10159 GCA_900302315.1 Phycis blennoides
AGTCTAGACAACATGTTAACAAATACAAAATGACCACCATGTTTACCTGAGTGAGTGGCTGGTGGGTTTTACCAAGTGGCTAAATGTGGCAAATGTTCATATTTTTAAAAGTTACTTTCCAACTCTGCTGGACAACATTTTAACAAGCATTACTTTCAGAAATTATCAAGGTATAAATCGATCGGCGATACACTGCTTTGCTTTATGGAATGGAGAGAAACATTCTAAGCAGGTGCAGGGCTAGCAGTATCGTTAGCTTTGGCTAAATAGCAAAATAAGAACATGCTAGTTCATGCTTGACTGCGACAGAAACACGAAATTTATTAACATTTTTTGAAAGTACTTACATCTCCAACTGCTGACTTGACACGGACAGTAGGTACAGAGACCACCGTCAGACGAAGTGTGATGGCGAATCCATCTGTGTACTGTCCGAGGTTTTCAAAGCAGTCTTCTGCAAAGTGGTTTGCACAAACCGCAATATTCTTGCCTATTGTTGCAGGGACATGGCCATCAAAAATGAAATCAAGCCACGCAGCTCTTCTGTTTTCCTCGGTTGGGAGAAAATGGAAGGATTTGTGTTGCTCTTTGCAGCCAACAACGCAACACTTCATGTGTGATTTGCTTGTAGCCATAGCGCTCTTGTGCTCGATGCTCGTAAGAAAACCAACTGGTCAAAGACGGCGGATTTTCAACTAATTTAGTGGGTGTGGGCTTGACAGGTGGGAGTGGTTCTATGCAACTTTCCTTATCGTGACGTCAGGATATGGGACCAAACCAAATGGCTCACAGCAGCATTGTGTTTCTTGACACCTGTCCGCAGACACCAAATGTCCACCGTTGAAGTTAGGGAGACCCAGGCCATAGCACATCTCAGGGTGCATGGAGCGTCTCATTCGTCGGGTGAAGGAGCACAAATTCTTTGACTCTGAAATCCCTCTAAGGCTTTTTTGGGAGCATCAACCAGCTGTACACTTTGGCATGTCTCCTCACCAATTATGAAAATGGGCCTCTTGTAAAACCATGGGTTAAGAAGCCTGAGTAGAATATAACACTTGCTTTTACAATAGGCCTGTTTTCATGTTGGGGATGGAATAATTTTGTAATGTAACAGGGATGGGACTCCACTGAGGAGCGTGTGCGTGTGTGACTGTGTGTGGGTGTCATGACACAAAATTAATGGAATATAGTCACGTGTTAAATAAATACATTATTGTTACTGTCTACAACTGTGTCCCTTTGCTATTTATGATGCTCTAAGAAGTAGTCATGACACACAAAATGAATGGATTATGGACAGGTTATTTGAAGTGCTCCTTCATTACTTTAATTCACCAATTTCATGTCTTATCCAGTCAGTATTTGTGACTGACAACAGTAACAAAAATATCATTACACCAAATTACTTAATTCTTATTAGTTAAGTCATTTAGTATGAAACTCCTCTTCATGTTTATCTTAAATATATTCATTAAATAAAAAATGTAGCAATATCCAATGACAACAGATGATGACAACAACTAGATAAGAAAGTGCTGAGGTAAACAAAAGAAAAAATAATCAATTCTTTCTTTGATAATGTTAGTGATTTCATTGTCAAAAGGAATTCTTTCTAAGAACATGTCCTCCTGTGTGACGAAATCGCACCACTCACATCCTGAAATCAGCATCTGGCCCTGTATCTGCCAGAAGTAAGGATGGGTTTTCCTTAAACATGGTGTCCCGCCACGGATCACAATGTATGGACAGTCCACGTAGCTCGCCACATTTGGGCACTTGACTTCAAGAAGTCCAAACACGGGCTGGCCCTTTGGGTCATAGACCATCCCATCAGGGGACGAGCCCATCCATGGGGCATCGGGATGGATAAGGAATAGGTGGAGGATAAGGTGATTGACTTCCCTAACTCTGCAATACTCCTCTATCGCTGTACTTGAAGCCCCCTCCTCATGTCAGCTGTCTGATGGCAAGGTCTGAGAAACCTTTTGGCCAGATCCTCTCTAAATTTGGTTGAGGTAATGTGAGGGTGCCTAAGTCAGTGCCACTCAGTGAAGGTACTCTGCTCTTTTGTAGTTTTCAATTTTGTGTGCTATATCTAGCGCTGTTTCGAGGGATAACATGTGGTGATGTTTCTGTTCTGTATAGACAAACTCAGTTTGATGGTTCGAGCCTGTAGTCACTGGGTGGCAGCTGTGGGGGTGAAGGAGCATCTGTGTGTGGACAGGTTCTGGGCACTACCTTTGCAGGCAACTGATAGGACAGCACACTTCCCTCCTGAACAAGGAGTCAACCAGAGGTACATCACTTGATATGGCCATAGTTGTTATCATGGGAGCGAGATCAGCAGGAATGTCCTGGTATACCACTCCAACGTTGAGTGTGGCAGGTACAGGCAAAGGAGAAGTGACTCCTCTATACAGGTTGCTTCTGTGAAAAAACAAAACGACAAAAACAGTCGAATTGTTATTGCCAAGATAATGCATAAGTTGAAGTGAAGTAGCTATATCAAGACCTCATTTGTGTGAAAAACCTAGAGAGATTGCATTCGTTAGCCTTGCAGCAATGCAGAAGCAATACAATAATGCAGTGAAGGTATTGCTACACATAATAATTGGCTCTGTAGCACTACACCTTACTTATCCATATAAAACACTGTGGTACATTTATGTGTGCATTTCAGCATCTGATTTTAGTCTATCTGAGATATATTTTAACTGTCAATTTCACTTCAAAAGCTAACAAACAAATAATTTATTTTCTAAGAATTAACATTCTGAATCTCCTACAACCTGCTAGGATGTATCTACGTCTGTATACTTTCAATGAGGTGAAGTGGCAGTCTCCCTCAATGGGGCTATAGCTACCTGGGTCAACACTTGTATTATCATCAATAACATCAACAACGTTCATTTTCACAGAAAAATAATAATAAATAATATAGGCTACTCAAAACTTACCTTCGTAGTTGTTTATGTAGTTCGCCACATAAAGCTTGAACCCCTTATTCTTCATCCACCGATGAAGAATTCAAAGTTATTATACGACTCACATCGTTTAAATTCATCCTTGGTAAGTCCTATAGCGATCGGGTAAAAAACACTGCCATTCCTGTTTACCGTCACTGACACTGACAAGAAATTGAACGCTAACGCACCAGAAGTAAAGGGCTGGCTCAGAGTACAAACATATTTGGAATGTTTTGTAGGCCACCAGGCAATCCACCCTCTCCCTGCAGTAACTTAGCCACCCCGCTTCTATGCTTCTTCCCCCACCACAGTGACACTGCCTGCAAACCGGTTAAACTGGAGCTTGATTCTCTCCGAGTGTCCCATCCTTTTTTTTTTCCAGGACTTGTGGACTAACAGTGAATCCAGTGTAAATACTTTGTCTTTTGAACCTTTATTCAAAATGATATGTTCATTGCAACTACTACTGATAAGCCTAAATTATCATTATTGTTCCTACTGTGACCGTTAAAAGTATTGTGTTGCATACAATGCTAACAGTGAATCCAGGGTAAATACTTTTTTACCTTTTTCAACCTCCATTTTTAGGTGAACTTTATTTGTCAATGAATTGGTTTTATCTTGTTTGAAGCCAATTTGAGGTGTTTTCTTGTTCATTTAATAATAATAATAATAATAATTTATTAAAAATGTTCAATGTACCTACTAGCCTAACATGTTGATAACATACCCAGTCTTTCAGAATGCTCTCTGTAGGCTATGCATTACTGAATGTGATTCAGATGTTTTTATGCATAAATAAACATCTGAATCTGAATCACATTCACTAATGCATAGCCTACACAGTATACATCTTGTTAAGAGCATTCTCAAAGACTGGGTATGTTATCAACATGTTAGGAGGCAGCATCAGCCACAAGGTCGGGATGGTGCTTATGAGGTGTTGCTCCAAGATGGTTGCTGTAGTAAAATGTGTTGTGTATAGACAGTATACCCACTGCAAAAAATTAGACTACACCACTGCCAAAACGCATTATTCAAATGTAATGGTGGTCAAACCGCGGCTGAAACATGGTCCACGTACACGTTGGAAACACCACCCGACATTGCAGTTTCTTTTTTAGCTCAACGGCTCAAGAGGCTAAAATGGCGACGATAAAACATACGTGTCTATCGTACGCACTTTTCAAATTAAATGGTGGTCGAACTGCGTCTGAAACATGGGGTCCACGTACACGTTGGAAACACCACCCGACATTGCAGTTCAAATAAGAAGCGAAAGTTTGAGCTCATCGGCTCAACATGCTAAAATGGCGGCGATAAATCATGTCTACCGTCTTTATAGAACCGATGTCTTAGCTACCTGGCCCAATACGAAAACATGGCGGCGATAAAACATACTTGTCTATCGTGTCTTTTTATATGACAGAAAGAAATACAGAGCCAGCAACAATTCCGAACGTGGTGTGTGCTGGACCCACCTATATCGCAGTCCTCGTCTAGATCTGGTTCTCCTGAAGAACAAGGACAACGGCGGCGAACCCGCGTCTCTCCCGAATCTCTTCCACTGTCGGAAAACGTTGAAAACTCACACAATGTCCTTATTGACTGACAATAAACAATTGTAGTAGTTAAAAGTTTCCAAATAGGTCAAAATTATGTATGCGTGCTCGAATTAACTCACGTTGCCAAAGCAAGAACTATCTGCGGTGTAGTCCAGCAGGGAATCGGAGAAAAAGAAGGCGCGTTCACTTCGACTTGGAACTCAGCGTTACCAGAACGTTCTACTCTACAATGAGCATGCGCACAACGGACTTCCCTCCCTGTTTTAATGTTGATGTCGGAGAAATAATGGAACAAATTAAATATTTAATTTTAATATTGGAGAAATAATGGAACAAATATATATTTTTAATTTTAATATTGGATCATGAGTGTAACAAACTAATCGTAATTATACATGTTAGTGAAATGCCATATAGCAGGGGTCCCAACGTTCCCCATATGTTGCGCAGGGGTTGCCAATTTGTTGATATTTCCATATAGTGTTATAGTGCATGCATTAATTTAAAATAACTAGTTCCAGTTATTTATGAACAGTGAAGGTAACAAACTCTTAAAAAAGAACGTGAACTTGAACAAGTGAAAAATGAACAACTATGAACATGAATATATTGAACTAAACTTGAAGTAATCAAGTGTAAACATGCACAACACAATATGTCAGTAAGGGAATTTAAAGTGCATTTGTGAATGAGGCCACAGAATAGGCTACAATTCATTTTAATCAGTGGGAGCCCTGCTTGTTTCCCTGCAACAAGAAGGTTCCATCTGGGGGTGATGGAAACAGTGACACCCTTAGCGTGTTTGAAATGTCCAATCGATTGCGCAATTTTGTTTTAGTTGCAGTCATTGCCGAAAACCCGGCCTCGCATAGGTAGGCTACGTGGTGGGAAATGGAAGCAACGTTTTCAGCGCTTTTACGGCTATCTCGGGATATTCCGCTTTGGTTTTGATCCAAAAACCCGCCAGAGAGGTTTGCTCAAACACACTTTTAAGACCACCATCATTTGCTATTTCGATCAATTGATCTTCCTCCTGCACTGACAAGTGATTCGGGATATTGACAAATGGGTTGCGGATCCACTCATTCGTTCGCCGTGGATCTTTGGAGGATGGGAAGTAACGTTCAAATTTATTGTATTTTACAATATTACAATATTACAATATTATTGTTAATTTATTGTTTTTTGTAGTTTTTGGTAATAACGGTTATTTTTAATGCGATTCGGCGATGATGTCACATGAGGGAGACGTGGTGGAAGGTAGCCTCAGCCTTGTACTAGAACTATGGCTTCTAACTGGGATGAGGAAGAGGTGGCAAGACCCACAATTAACATTTATGATGGCCCACAGCCACATAATTTCGAACCGGTTAGATGTGAGAGGGTGAATGAGGAAATGCGTGATTATATTGGGAAACTACCCATAGAAAGAACAACCGTTCAAACTTATATCGGAAGAGGCGCCTGCCCTGTCGGCGACTCGCTACCAGCAGTGTCCACCACCACCTCCAATGTCATTGTCATTCTGGTGTATATTCCACCATCTGCCAATGCCAAACTGGCAACTGACATGATAGCAAGAGTAGCTCACGAACTGCAAAGCCACACTCCAGACACTCTCATGATGATCAGTGGCGATTTTAACCATTGTACTCTCTCCGCCTCACTTCCATCGTTCAGGCAGTTTGTCAACTGCCCCACGAGATGTGGCAAGACTATTGACTTATTTTATGCCAATATTAAAGACAGTTACACGTCCACTGCCCTCCCTCCACTCGGCAGGTCGGACAATAACCTGGTGCTCCTGTCATCCAAATACACCACCTTGGCCCGCAAATAGCCTATATCAACAAAGTCAGTGCGTGTATGGTCTAAGGAGGCATGCGAGGACTTACAGGAGTGTTTTGAGTGTACAGACTGGTCTGTGTTTTATGAGGAAGACCCAGATGGGGCTGATGTTGTGGCTGATCGTTTTACTGACTATGTTAATTACTGTACTGACTTGATCATCCCGTGTAGAACGATCAAAGTATTTATTTATTGAAGTTTATAATTACACGTGTGAATAGCTACCATTAAATCTCCTTTTCATATTAGCATACTGTGTTGATCCATGCCGCCTTGTTATGGAATCCAACGTATTGTGTTTAGTCACAGGTTAATAAACTGACAAACTGGCCCCACGTCTCCTGCATTTCATTGAGACACAAAGCAGACGAGTTTTTGTTACACTATGCTATCTCTCACTATCTATCTATCTATCTAGGCTATCTCTATCTATATATTTACTTATATCAACTTTTGGAAAAGTCATTGAAATATTGCATGGATAATATTTAGAATGTGTAAAATAGGCCTATTTAAAAATAAATATAGTGTAACGTGTGATTAAAATTGAAATTCACCCGGAAGTGCAATGTCGCGCTATATCGGTGATGCGACGGTTCACGTGAATCACGTTGACGTAAAGCAAGCCGAGTGTGTACTGCATTTTGCGCTCAACTTCTGCGACATGGACTAAAATGATAGAACTGCCAACATGCCGGGGAAATGCAGTTTTAACAACCAGTGGCTTTTTAAGGAGAAATTTCAACTGTGGCTACAGAAAGACCCTGACCAGAGACGGGCATGGGAGAAGCGGCCCTGCTGAGCCACATAAAACACACGGCAGCCGCAGATCGCTGCAGAAGCAGCTCAGTCAGCGAGTTTTTTTCCCGCACTGATGACCGCTGCTGTGGCGGCAGCACCGCCAATGGTCGTTGCTGCAGCGGCTGCAACAAGGCAAACACACCTGGATGCCTCTGCAACAACAGAAGTTCTTAAGGCTGAGGCATTGTGGGCATTGAAAGTTATGAACTCACATTACTCGTACAAATCGTTGGAAGACGTATCTCGTCTTTTCCAAGCTATGTTTCTAGACAGTCAGGTTGCGAGGAAATTTGCATGGGGAGAGAAGAAGTGCAGCTATGTGTGCACATACGGCCTTGTAGCTGCCCTCGCTTTTCACATGTGAAGTTGCAAAACTAACACGTCCACTGCATCAGTGTTGGTTGTCTGTCTTCAAGCTGCAAAAAAAGAAAAGTCACAAAAATGGCTTATTGTGTCCACAGGCAAACTGCTCTATCTTGCTCTGTTTAGACACAACTGACTATATGTTAAATGAGTCGGCTATGTGATGTAAAATACACAATCACTAACAGCAATGACTATTTAATACAGTGTATGCGGATTGGAGAAAACCCTGGGGGACTTGAAACTCCAGAACAGTGGGGAGAGGGAGACAGTCGGTTGCCAAGCAGGGATGCACATCATTTATATAATCTATAATATGACATGTATATAGTTTAGAATTGATCATCAGCGTGTTTTTGTGCCAGATTTGCTCGTGGGGGGCGGAGAAAATAGACCAGAAGCCAAAACCATCGTTTCCCTTCTGACCTGCCGAAGACCCACCGAAATGAAACAGCCAGTAAAAAACCTGAAATCACAGTGTCTTTGTATCACGGCATCCATAAGTCGCGTATAATGAATCCTAAGACATCTATGAAGACGGGGCGATAACGTTAGTCGGCTCATTTTCAGATCAACAAGTGTAAATCTGTGAAAACACACACACACACAAAAAACCTAGAAACTAAACTAAAAACGAAAATAACTTTAAAATGACGGGGTAGGCTCTATAGTGAAACAGAACGGGGTCAACGTTCAAGTGAATGGCACGGCGGTTTTAGCTAACGTTAACTTGGCTACTGTTAGCCTGCCAGGAGTTTTAAGTTACCACTATAGGCCTACATAAAAAAATGACGTGCCAAAAGTCATTGAATTAATTAATTAATTAATTAATTAATTAATTAATTAATTAATGGGTGTAGATAGCAATAATGGTATTTACAATGCAATGTGGCTATTTACACACAGGTGTCCATAATCACCAATACTACTGTGTTTACACCATTGTACCACCACCAATGTGACTGACAGACCAATGTGATTCACACTTTGTCAAACATTAAAGAGGCATTGTAAAACGTACACATTTAAAATCTCACACTTGTGCTATTCTTGTGCTTATAAAAGTGCATAGTTTTGTTTGTACCAGCTCTACAGTAATTTAGTGTTTAACAGTTTAACAGCTGTATTGCCATGTGTGGGCTCCTTACAAGGTATGAAAGTGATTTAATACAAACAGACTAATTCATGGTCATGTGGTTGCTTGATCAAAGGCAGGTTAGTTCCAAGGGTTGTTTTCTGTAGAGGAGCCGACTATAGCTGCGCAGAGACACGCATTTCTCCCCATAACAAGTCATATAGCAACCACAATATCAAAGCTTGTTATTGTTGACATTACCTTTTCATGAGTTACAAAATGCTGAACTCATAAGCTGCTTGGCTTCCACCCATAGAATGTGCACGTTAAAAAATAACCTATTACAGCACCTTATGATTTTACCACAATTTCAAAGCAAAATCTGCATTTGCTTTAACTGACCCTCTGTTCTATCACATTCTTCAATTTGCCCCAATCAGCAACTTCTTAATGTACTCCCTGAGACCCGCCAGGTGCTCCTGCTGGACCACGGTCGGATCTTCCTCTCTGAGCAGGGCTTCTGCTTTCTGAAAGAAAATAACACCTTTTTTTAAAATAAATGAATAAATAATTTGATAGCCCGCGTGTGTATTTAGAGATTTAGAGTGAGCATGGGTGATTTGGTATTACAATTAAAACACACACACAACAAATCTAACACCATGTTTATGTGCTGCAAGATGAATGAATAATCTATTGATCTATATAGGCCATTCCTGGTCTTTTCTTCCACAAAGACAATACTTCCCATCAGGACAAATAGGCCGCAGCTTGACCCATCCTTCTGTCTGGTGACGGGGATCTTCTGTAAGGTCCATCCTTCAAGACACTCCCCTGTTTTGGACCCTCTCTCCTTCATGAATTTGCTAAGGATTAAGAACGAATACAATTAAATTAATATATAAAAAAAAAAAACAATGAGATGGCTCATTGACCCAATTTATCCGCAAAAAGTTTGTAATAGTGTTGCCATTGGACTCACATCTCTCAGACCTCATGTACAACACATTACAGCACGAGGTTCCAGAGGTACAAAGAGTTTTTTGATAGATTGCCGATCATGAGACCACATGAGGCCTGACGACACTGTTCCTCATCAAAATGCGCTCATTGCAAGGTAAGGTGCCATAAAAAGAGAAGGTTGAGGGGCAACTTGACTGAATGACATTCGTGGCCTACCAGTTAAGGCCGATTCGATTCCTGACTGCTATATGAAGGAAAAATGTGCGCGGGGGAATGATTGTGCAGCAGCACTCTCATACATCGAGGTGCTCCTGAGCTCCCTAGGCATGCAGGTGCAGGTGTTGGGTATGCAGGTGTGCCCTTGTGTGTGGACCCCTAACAGGGTCACTCGTCCAAATGTGTATGCGAGAAAATGTGTTCACCCGCCCCAATGGATAATACAGAATAACTTAAGTGTTATAACACCAACAACACTAACACTAACACCTGCAAAGGTAGCTAGCTTAAAGCACCACTATGCAACTTTGACTATTCCCGTTCGCATTTTTCTCAGGGGGGGGGGGGGGTGGGGGGGGTTT
>OMKI01045429.1:0-23130 GCA_900302315.1 Phycis blennoides
AAAAAAGGGGGGGGGGAAAGGGGGGGGGGGGGGGGGGGGGGGGGGGGGGGGGGGGGAGTTCTGGGGTGGAACCCCCAGATGTTCGCAGTCTACCTGTGAAGGCCCCTATGCCCGAACCCCTGTCTGCTCCTTAATGCGTCTTCAAACTATTTGGATTAAAGTGTCCCTCGCAGCTCTTGAAATGTCCTCATACAACTTTTACAAACTCAATTTACTGAAACAGCTGTTACTACTTAATATCATTGGGGATGGATAACCTGCTGCTAAGTAGATTACATGTAAGGTGAATGATGATAAATTTGCATCAATCCCTGTCACTAAATATGTTTTCTCTTTGACGGTAAATTTTTTGTTGTTTTGTTTTACGATTTCCTCATCCCAATTTCTATTATTGGTGAAGAGCCATTTGGTAAGACCAGTGGCTAACCTTGTGTCCAACATTAGCATAAAGATGAACACCACAACAGGGATTTCTGACCCAAATACTATAAACAAACGGTTTGCTTGTTCTGAGAATGAATGCAAAGCAAGTAACGGACAGACATCCTCCTTACAATTTAGTCTCGTAATCTTTCCAGGCTTTGTCGAAAGGCTTCTTCAGATCCTACGCAGGCAGAGAAAAACAAAGAGATTAGCTGCAGAATTTGAAACATTTTATCAGCGTGTGATTCATAGCAACAAACAGGGTCGTGGACTTTACTCTTTGGCTCAGCGATTAACTAGTTAAAGACTAGGAGTGTGGGTTTGTCGCTCTTTTGCAAATACAAAACGTTTGAGTGGAGCTTTAAACCCAAGACGAAGGTGGATTTGGTGGAGTGGGTTTTCTTTGTTTTTGCTAAATATGCAGGGGCCTTTTCTTCCTACAAAGCGCCCTGGTATTCTTAGATTGTCTGGATTCGTGAGAGTAGTTACATTCACTTTCTTTAAAAAGTTAAAGACGGATCCCCCATTGAAACTGACCCCTTTAACTCCCTTCAGGTCTCCTTTCAACAAGCTGTCCAGGGGGAAGTTGATAATGTTGGTCATGTTCTGTAACTGAAACAGAGCAAAGGGCAGATAAGTCAAAGAGTACAGGTTTACCGCGTGGCAGGGAAGTTAAACTAAACAGCTTAAAGGTTAGCTTGTTTCAGCTGCACTGTCCAGTGTTAATATTAGCACAATTCAAAACCAATCCACATTTACATTTACAATCCTTCAACAAGACAGTTCCAGTGAAGTCAGATACATGCCATTAAGGAGCAGACAGGGGTTAGGTCAGAGTGTGGGCATATTTAGGAGAACGTCCTCCTACCAGGTTCTTGAAGAGTGCCGTGAGCTCCTTGGTGAAGCCGGCGAACTTGAGGAAGGTGGAGCCCACCTCGGCGTCATCCCGGACCACGCAGTTGTCCCCAAACTTCTCCAGACACTGGATGTACTGCTCCTGGTTCTCCACCTGAGCTGTAGAACACAGACATATGCTGTAGAGCACAGACAGAAGCTGTAGAACATATATATACTGTATATATGCTGTAGAACACAGATAGACATTGTAGAACACAGATAGAAGCTGCAGAACCCAGATAGAACCTGTAGAGCCCAGATAGAACCTTTAGAAAGCAGACCTGAGCTGTAGAACCCAGATAAAACCTGTAGAAAGCAGACATGAGCTGTGGAACACAGATAGAAGCTCTAGAACTAAGAAGTGATGGAGATAGAAGCTGTGGAACATTTGCTATACAGACAGTACATATGCACTATGACAAATGTATTTGCATAGCCACAGTGACGGTGTCAAAGGGCTTAACAGGCCTCCCAATACATGACAAGCCCTCTCAAGGGCAAGCAAAAACTCAGTGGGAAGGGAAAAGGAACATAGAAGATGAATTACTCCTTCTGTGGACATCTAGGAGTTCAATAGATGCCGAATGGGAAGACATAGCAAAAAATCTTTGTGAAATACTTTAGACAAAATGACCAAATTGAATTACCAAGTCGTTCCGGCTGTAGGTTCAAAAGCTCAGTGGCTGGTAAAAGCTATGAGTTCCCTACATTCTCCCCACCCCAGGGGTAGCGTTTAGAGCCAAGGTGGCGGCTGGTGTGTAAGGCCCATCAGCCTGTGTAACAGACTGCTGATCCATGTGACACACAACCCCCCCCCAGAGCAAATCGCTCTGTTGAAAGGAGAAGTTAGCGTGAGCCTGAATCATCCTCTGGCTGTTCCACCGCCAGACGTTGCACATCTTCGGTCTTCTGTCCCAACACTAAGGGGAGAGGAGGAGGAGGAGGAGGAGGAGGAGGCAGAGGGAGGAGGAGGCCCCCCGCTGCTTGTGTTGTAATGACTTCCTCACTTTCTCAAACCCGTTTCTGCATTTCTTCATGTGATCACTGATGCACTCTGCAGGCGTGCTACACTTCATCATGATCCTTTGGTTCACGTGTATGACAGATCATCAAGACCCCAGACGATTAGCACCACACATTTTTGTTATCAGTGGGCCCAAGGGAAGAGTAGCTGGTTACAGTGTTTCAGCAAATGGGGATCCTTTAATAAACAATTTAAATGTCATATTGGGATTTGTCACCTGTGGATTCTTGTGTGTGGTTGCACACGTGTCACCAATAGTCACCAGCCAGAGGTGTAGTATTTTAGTCTCAATGTCTTGTTGAGACATATAACTAACCAACAATCAATTAGAGCTTCACATGTATTCTACTCTATACTCAGGACCTACTGATGTATTTATTGACAGGAAAAAAACAATAGATGACAATGGGATCGATTGATTAATTGCAGTCACCAATCTGCAGTGACCTCTTGCAAAGGGCTTTCAATTCCCATGGGTCAACATGAAATCAATGCATACCACACCCACATTGTTGCCACTTCGGTGTCTATTATTCAAAGAGAAAAGCCAAACTCAAAATGAGTCATCCATTTTGACGTCAACAGCATCCCATCACTCCATTTGTAAAAAGGCGTGAGGATTTAAGGCTCAGACCACATCCAGAGCACACGCTGCGCATAACATCATTGGATCACCGGATCGAGTTGGAGAGGGACAGGTTTCCATGACGACAGGCGTGCACCATTCACAATCACATGGGTGACAAATGCTGTCTGGACTGGGGCCAAGTTGCATCGCACTGGCACAGCGGTGGCCACATGGCCACAGCGGATGAGATACAGAGTGGCTAAGCCCCGCCCACCTTAGTGTCACGCTACAGTTAGCAAAAGTTGTGGTTTCAATGAATCTCCATGAAATGTTCCTGGAAGGGCTTGTCTAATTAAAGTACAATCCGTTTTCCACATCAAGAAATGTGTCATTTGTTGAGCAATTGTCCCGGGTGCAAGACTGTGCAACACCAGTAAACACTATTTAACTGGTGTAAAGCATGGCTCAAAGAGGGGGCAGTGGACAGTGGGAGTACCTTTGATGACAGTGTTTGAGCGACTGTGTTTTGTATGTATGGGTAGGCTACTAGCCTACTACAGTCCGTTTCAGACTGTTTGATTTTCTGTACGTACACAGTCTTGTACCCATGACATTTTTCAAACAAATAGATATTTCTTGATGTAGAAAATTTAAACAATTAAACAAGCCCTTCCAGGAACATTTCATGGGGATTCAGATTAAAATCCTAACTTTATAAATGTAACTCGGTTGACTCCCATACAACTTTGTCCGGCTCCAAAGTCCAGGTGACACATGAGGTAAGCTCTGTGCAGTTGAGGCGTGACGTTTCCTGAGTCCATTTTTTAGAAAATGCAGTTAGCATTTCTCACTTTTGCTTTGGGGATTTGGTTCCAGGGTCCAACTGCCACCAGAAAATGGTGGATAGATTTTATATAGGGTTACAGTACAAATTGTAACAATTGCTTGGCCAGTAGATGTAAAAAGTAAATTTTCGACCTGTTTGGTTCCTCTATTTGTTTATTTCCTTCTGGGAAAAAACCCTTTGTTGCTTAACATATTATCAGCCCTTGAAGCATATCCTCAAAGAAATACTGCAGTTTGCATTTCCTTCATATTTTTTTTAAGACAAGACAAGTTCCCCCCAGTGGTTTCCATTTACACCATGATGCAACAAGCTAGCATGTCATATACGTAAACGATAATCCACGTACTAGCATAATCTCATCAGTGCTATAGCACAGTAAACAGTGCAAAGCGCGTGTTAGCCACTTAAGCTAACACACACAAGAACACAAACCACTTCCAGTACTGCAAATGTTGACCATGGGATTTCATGGCGTTGTGTGTTTGTGTAAAGTGCAGTGAGCAGACAGAAAGGCAGTGAGGGTGGCTACAGTATACAGAGGAAGAGGGAGGAAGCACAGGAGTCTGTTTCCATTTAGCCATATAGGAAGTGGATCTGCTGGGCTTGCCTGTTCAGCCCGGTCCTGCTCAGGCAGGTGGGTGGAATGACTGGAATGTCAGGAGGTGTGTGTGTGTGTGCGCGTGTGATTAAGTGAGTGATTAACACACACATGCACATGCACACGCACACGCACGCACACACACACACACACACAAATGGACACTCATACGTATCCACCCAAACAAACACACATAAACATACATTCAGGCACACCCAAATATACTTGCATAAATATAATTATGCATGCATACATAAGGAAAGACAAATATAGACCCAAGGTGGACCCCACAATGCAGAAGTATGATATAACCTACAGCCACCCTAGACGTGGAAAAATAAGGGGTGGAGGAGTGATTACACAGATGGGAATTAATAGGGAGATGGCCCCACATCAAACAAAGTGGTTGTTTGATCCCTGCAGTGGCCATGTGGTCTGCCAAAGGGCCCTTGTGCAAGACCATGATCTGCAGCAAAATTGCTTCATACGTGTTGAGGACATGGTGTGTAAGATGTATTAGGGAACTGCTCCCTTACTAAAGTGAACGGTTTGTGAAGCCCATGCGGAAGTGACTAGCGTTTGGTTAGTCTAGCGGCCTACAGGTGGCTTGAGGTGGTTGGATACAAAACGACAGGCCTTTCAGACTTGTAGTTCAATCGGAAAATTGTGATTTAAGTCTTGTGATGTAAAGTGAACACATTTTTCTTCGTTCGGGTAGGATCATCTCCATGTTATTTATTGTGAGAATTCAATTCAAACCAAATCCCTTTAGGGCATTAATACAGTTTTATCTTGTCTTAAAATTCCTGTTTGATGCTTTTATTTCAATAAAGAGTTCTTAAGAGTTCTTTAATATTAATATTAAAGAGTTTTGGCTTCAGCCTACTGAGGGGCGTCATCAATTGACGCCACCAATCAAAACATCTCAAGCAGTGGCAGTGCCCATAACATGAACTCTAAGGCTTCCTTACCATAAACCAACAGGTGATGACACACACGCTACGTACACATTTTGAAAGTCTACGATTAGAATGAATGAGCACCCTTCATTAGAATGCGAGTTAGGCTGAACACACATAGAGACACTCAGAGCACCACCTCTCCCTCTTGCGCAACTACAAAGAACAGTTTAATGAGGTTTGGACATCAATGACTGTGTTAGGAAGGAGTTTCCAGCTCTCCCAGTACCCCTTTGGTATTTCTTTTACAAGATATTAGGGCTTCAAGAAAGTACCCATAATCCCTAGTGGGAGTTCCCGCTCTGAGGTTGGCTAGAGAGGCACTGGCTTGTGATCATTGGAACTCACCCAGACCAGAGGTGCTGGTTTGTGATTATTGGAACTCACCCAGACCAGAGGTATTGATGGCCTTCACAGACTTCTTGATCTTATACAGCACGGCTCGATCTCCATCCAGAGCCTGGACACCAGAAACACAGTGAGGATCCATCAACTCAAGACACCGTCATCAGAGTCAGACAGACATATCAATACATGGTCCCGTTGAGAACCGTTCCACGTGCTCTTCACATCCCTGCCCCTGGCAACATGATTGGTGAAAATACATTTGAAGCAAAGAAAATGCACCCATGTTTGAGCTTGTCTTTAGATGTTCATCTAAAGTCTGATTTGTGAGTGATGTACTTGAGAATGCTGCTCCCGATCAAAGTAACAGACTGTGGTTTTCATGGTCATCATACACTACTGAGAAGGTCCCCATACATAATGTATTTGTAATGTGCGTTAGCGATGTACAGACTATATAAAGAGTGTATGTTGTAGTCTGCATAACACAGGCATACACACGCAAACACACACAGCACAGCACTGAGAAACCCACCACAGATATACACTGTGTGCGCCGGGGGTAGATAAAACTAAATACAAACATACACACATGTTGGAAGCGCATACTTTGTGGAGAGCTGTCCCATGGAGGATAAGGGTCAAACTCCCAGCAGACTGGGACCGTGGGCGTGAGACTGTGGGCTGTGCCCAGTATGGTACGGCTCCATCACAGACAGGATCCAGTGCCAAAAACACACCCCCTTTACAGCTCACCCACAATCATGAACAACTATAGAGAGCGGACCAGAGAGTCAAGAGTTCCACGCGAAATCTTTTAATGCCAACGTCAACCCACGTGGTCGTCAGCCACACCAACGACGACAACGTTTAAAAAGAAAAGCATGATACAGGAAGACTTGTCACGACGCTGAGTCATTCTGTGAAATGGGCAAAGAAAACCACCAGATGAAAATAACCAGATGAATTCAGCACATTGTCCACTGTATTGTTATGTGCTGTGATGTATTGCGATAATATGCTATTAAACTGTCATATGAGAATAAAGTTTTGCCCTCCTTTCTCTCTGAATGAACACATATTTTTGGACAGTTTATCACTGCAAACAACATTGTATTCATAGTAATGTCCGCCTATATGTTGAATTGTGTCCCCTGCATCATGCTATGGCCTAAGCATTAGTGGAGGTGGGTAAAGGCATGACTGTGGGTAATAAATAATAAGTAATAAATGAACAGAATTCAGGAGTAGGAGGAGTCTACAGTACTTGTCTCCATGAAAACTGTTTGAATATGAATCGTTAAAGCAAACGTCCACTCAGGACATCAATTGAGGATATATAGCGACACACACGCACACGCACACACACACACACACACACACACACACACACACACACACACACACTGAATTGAGAATTGAATACAGAGTAGGGGAAAGAGCAAGAGAGAGAGGGGAGGGAAATAGTTTGATTAACTCAACCCTATCCTGACCATTGTCTCATTATCTTATAGGACTACTATAGCCCTTTTGTATATACACATTTACATTGTAGTGCAGTCGATTGTGTTTGATGTTGTGCTATTATTGCTTTGTTTATTATGTTGTATATTATTTTACTTTTGGAATGTTTGTCAATGTACATTTTCCACACAAATAAAGCCATTTTAATCGTGGGAGAGAGAGAGAGAGAGAGAGAGAGAGAGAGAGAGAGAGAGAGAGACACACACACACACGCGCGCGCGCGCGCTCGGGCGCCCGCGCGGGGGTAGAGAGTGGCTCCTGCTAGACAGAGTGCATGCTGGGACAAGAGAGGACAGGTTCTAGCGTTGGGCCCCCAGGTAGAGAGTTCCCGGGGCCTCCCTCACCAGCCCAGCCTGTATGCGTGTAGATTAGCCATGCTATCACAACATAGAAAGTGGCTCTGTCTTTCTGTTAGGAATTAGGAGGATTGTGCGGGTTTTATTGAAAATATGGCACTTTACTGAAACTATATGCGTCCCATGAGGAACAGTAACTAGGAATAGATTTCATCAGCAGGGTATAACTTATTCTCTGTTCCTATTTTTCGTCAAAACACAACTTCAAGCGGAACTTTGTGGTTTCAAAACGTGTTTTTGTTGTGTGGATTTAGTGGTTTAGTAGGCTACCCCAGGTAGAGCCTTACCTCTTCTAGAGCGGATGCGGTGTTTCGACAGTGCTGGAGCCGTTTGGAAAAGTTGGAGGTGGTGGGGGCTTTATAGTCCTCGTTGGTCTCAGAGATAAACTCGCCGACACTTATATCCTCTGGCATTATGTCTTTTTCAATGAGCCTTCAAGTACGGATGCAAGTGAAGTCCCAAATCCCAGTTTAGTACTATTTAGACGACTCGCAGCCAACTCATTCGCCACTTTTTTTGGGGGGGAAAGATAATTTATAATTCCAGTTCTATTAAGTTAATAATCCAATCCAGTGTCGCGAAAGCGGTCCTCTTCATAGTCAAATGTCAGCCGACATGTCAAATACTCCCGTCAAAAAGTACGCCTACGGTTGACGCTTTAGTTCGTTTGCAGAATGACTGAAATACCCGACTGATAAACGAACATTTCAGGCCACCTCTCCGCGTCGGGAGACGAGTCGACACGACAGGAACTAGGAGCGTCGACCTGGGAGGGGCGGGGCCACTCGTCCAGGACAGGTTGTCGGGTAGCGCGCTGGGTTGTTCAATTATGTCCATTTCCACGAGCTGAATCCGTCTCACGGGGTCATGGCTGTGTAGTCTGTGTGAAATTGTTAATACACATTTGGGGGACACAACAACTCCCTCTCACTTCAGCGATATTTTTTCGTTTACATTTAGTTGGGCCGCTTCTCGTTTTTAATGTTAACCGCGCCCACTTAAGAAACGTGTTCCAGGTATTTTGGGTCGTGAAGCATCGCCGGTAAGACGGTTTATATACGGTCACTGGGTTTAATAATCATAAAATAAACGTTTACGTGTGTATTAAATAATGCAAACATCTGTACAATAAAACAAATGAAACCCCATTTACATTTCTTGGAACTGAATTAAGTCCAAAGCAAACATAGGTGAGGCATCCATCATGTTGAACGTGAAAAGAAGGTCTTCATCTTTTGACAACACAACAAGACATTAAAGAATAATAGCACTGCTGTGTGCTGATTAAAAAACAAAAGATAGTCCTCAATGAGACATGTAGAAAAATTAAGCTTTCAAATTGGGTTGAGGCTTTGTTTGATTTTAAGCAATCAATTTGTGTTTAGTTTTTTCCACAACCATATAAATTCTCAGGCGCTGGGGAAATTTTCCATTGATGGGATCTTGTTTGCATAAACCATCAACACGAATGAATGTTCCCATATGGAAATCCTATATTCCGGAACAGTTCCTATACTTGTTCCTCATTCCAGGAGGCTTCCAGGTCTTCTATGAATTCTGACCAGGGGAATTCTATAAGTTGTTTGGTCAACCTTGTCATTGTAAGCTAGTAGAAAGCCTACAGCAGCTACGGCAAGACAAGTTACTTCCCTTTGATCACTGCTCTTAAAATGGAGCGGGTGTCACAACATGAGCTATGACAGTGGGTCCAATCGGAATGATCTAATAGATGCTTTGTGTTCTGGGCGTTCACAAGGCCAGAGTCTCAACCGGGGGAATGAGGTGGTTGCGGTGGTCTTTCCGTCGGTGGGTTGTGGTCGGCTATTCACTTTTGACAGCACTCTGTGGATTGGTGGATTCTGGAAAACAGAGATAAATAAAGAATAACTAAACATTTTAGATGGGTAGAACTCCACATCTGTCCAAGAGGCAGCAAAATAACAGTAAAAGTGTGTTTCCACTCAAAGCAACTATATGATGTACTTATGTGTTCATCAGTTTGTTCATGTGAAAAAGTTGAGTCCGTTTTCTGCGTTTTCTTAAGGAAGTGACACACCACTTCCTGTAGCTGCCACAGTGCATTTTGATTAAATGTGCTCATGAGACTTTGAGATGTTTGTGTTTAGTAAAAAAAACCCATATCTATATATCATCATGGGGAAGTAGTTTTTGGTCTATAATAACGACGTTAGGCTGGTAACGCTTGACCAAGTATACTTGATGAAGTATAATAGCGCCCTCTGCTGTACATCACAGGAGAACACGTTGTTCACACCGAAAATGTTTAATTCCACAAAATCTATGACCTCTTCATGTGAACTATTTGACAATTATTTAACTATGTAAAACAAAGATAATAAAGTTCAGTTCGATCCAAGCATTTAGTAATTATTCAATGCTTAAATGTGCATATTCCCAAAGCATAAACTTGATAATGCCACTTTAGCAACAATGCTTTGCCAACTGCTAGTGTGTGTGTGTGTGTGTGTGTGTGTGTGTATATCTATATATATATATAGATATTTATAGGCTATAGTAGGCTGCCATGCTAAAAGCTAACGTCACAACAATGCCATTTAATTAACTTGTATGTTTGCAGAGAGCAAATACGGCCCATTATTTTACCACCAGGTCATGTAAAATCGCCCAGCCATTTCAAAATGTAGCCCTGTTGTGACATCACAAGTGGTTGGGGGGGCGCTACCTGTATTTAAAGGAGCAGTTCGGATGCGGCTCCGCTCCACCGCTACGAAGCCTCCTCCCCCCGTGGTGGTGCTGGTGCCCGGGCGGAGACCCATCTCAGACGTTACCACGGTGATCGGACCCTTTGCTGCTTTCAGGTTCATCTGAATGCTGTCCTGTAGAACTCAAACAGAACCCACGACAGTTACAATTGTTGTTTTTCATTTGTTTGTCACCCTGAGAGGCTGGGGGGGAGATACCATTCTAATTACTAAAATACCTGAAAACATCAATCAAAAGCTAATCAATATCTCTACATACTATGTGCACCACAGGATCGTTCTTCCCTCTACATCACTTTGGATCAAAGCTAAACGTTCACATTAATAGAATTTTTTTTAAGTGGAACTATCGCAATTCTGTGTTGTACATTTTAGACGACACAACAAAACCAGCGAACAAAACCAAGTGATCGTCTTACAACCAAAGTGAGCTCTGAGCTGACCCGTGAGCCTGTGAAGCTGAAACTTTGCCCGAGGCCGGTAAGACCTCAGTGAGGGCATCCACAACTCACCTCCATGGGCGTGGGCACCTCCAGCTTGGTGTCCTCCGGGGCCTTGACCACCATGATGGTCTGGTCCTGGAACACCTCGATGCGGCTGACGTCTTCGTAGGTGATGTAGGCGGACGTAGGGACATCGCGAGTCAAGGAACTGACGAGATCTTCAACTACATGCACATTTTCAGGGTTTGGAAGCTGTCCTAAGATAAATAATAAGGTTTCGTGTGCTGGTCAGCTTCTAGTGGCTGTCAGTAGTCTACTGGGGGTTGTACTGGGTAGATCACAGTGATCATCAGTAGGGCACTGTGGGTGTTTATGTCAGTGCCCAGAGGCTGAGAGTGAAAGCGATTTATGTGCATTATAAGGTGATCTGGGATAAAAAAAAATACATTCCATGAAGATACCCTAGTAAACGATTGAATCCAGTTGGTTCTTGCATTTTTCTAACCTTAAGAAGTACTGTGTGTGACCTTGACCAGGACATGAAAAGGATATTTGATGTTGTCTGGGTTGTCGGTCAGCTCAAAGAGCTGCTTGGCACAGCTCTTGAGGACCTCGTCCAGAGAGTCTTCCACGGTCTTCAGGTTGGACAGCTCCACCTGGAAGCTATGCAGGCTCTTCTTCAGGAAACACGACACAGGGGTCTTCCCACTGGGAGAGAGACAATGGTTGAGTATAGGAGAGCGAGAAGGTGTGGTCTTCACATATCAGTCCAGTACACAGACAACTCTACTGGGTTATAGAAAGGGTTACAACAAGAATGTTGTAAACATCTTTTTCAAATGCATCACATACCATTACTTAAGTAATGGTATGTGATGCATTTATTTTTGTCTTATTCTAATAAATGTTTTTCTTTATCCATTTTTGATTTGATTCTTCTATGTGAGTGTATATTCATTTGTTTTTGCATGGGGGTGGGGGCTTTTCTCAATAGGTTTCCTTTTTGTACCATATTCATTTTGTAAAAGAACAATTCATCAACCAAAAATGTGTATATATATATATAAATAAATAAAGGTATTCGAAGAGTTTTCCAAAAATAAAAACAGCCTATTTTAGCATAGTTTAATTATTAAAGCATCGATGGCAAGATTTAAACATTTATAATTAAAAATTAACATCGGGGTCCTGACAGGAACTTGTCTTCCCAACAAGTTACTGGTTTACTGGTGCAGGCCGAGTGTGTGTTTGCTGCTAGCCAAATAATACATTTACAGATCTCAGCCTACAGCAACATGATTGGTAAAAACAAACTTGAAGCGAAGGAAGGTGAAACGCCACATTCACCCATTTGAGCTTGTCTGCCATCAGATATTTCACCTAAAGTCTGATTTGTGAGACTTCATATACGTACATCCACTTGACCTTGTTGGCCGACTCCTTTTTGATCAGGCTGATGCTGGACAGCACGTTGGTGATGTCATACACCCGCCGGCGTCTGGTCTTGAGGTTCAGGACCGCCTGCCTGAGGTCCAGAACGCCGTCTGGGGCGTTCACCATCTCCTGCAGCAGGGCCTTGGTCAGCCATGCCAGGGAAACATCTGTACACAGTTTGGTAAAAATACACATTATACTTCAGATTCATGCATCTGTGCACACAGAAACAATGTGGATGCATATAAAAATCATACCCCTAGAAGGAAATCGTTTTTCATGAATGGGCTATGTTATAATCATTCATCAGTAATCAACATAAAAAATGAACTAAATATATATTTTTTTTTTCTATAAAACAAATATTAGTCGTGTTGAGGTCTTCTTTGAGTTTGAGGGAAAACATGAGGAAATACAAATATAAGCCATATTTTCATACCGTTTCGTGAATACAATTCACTCGTGGCGATTTTCCCATCACTTGAACAACCACTGCAAATAAGAAGAGAACACGGCGATGTCAACGTTACGTTTGACGAAACAATAAATAGAAGAGGAACCGCAGAATCCACTTCAGAAAGGTTGACGTATACATATCTAAAAGATTGGCGTATACAGCTACGGTGAAGGCAATACGACCACTCTGACTTTGTTGTCAAGCGTCAGTAGACGAGGTCTGAATGTGGTGAAACATGAGTGGCCCAACTGCTGTACATCAGCCTTACCGGTTTGAGGGACTCTCGAGTGGTTGCTGTAAAAGAAGGACAACAACGTCATATAAAAGAAGCAAAGACTCCGAGTTTATTATCTTCTAAATGTATGGCTATATCATCCGTATACCATAGGGGAGGATAAAACAGGACGAGTGGGTTTGCGTTTTCCTGACCTGCGGCGGCAGCGGCGCGTCCTCCTCGCCGTCCTCCACCCACTGCGCGTCCTCCTCGGACGACTCCTCCTCGGCCCAGGGGGAGACCGTGCCGAGCACTCCGTCCAGATACGGGGGCATGATCGGGATGGCGTCTTCTCGAATCCCCGCCACCGTGATGTGCTGTGGCAGAAAGTGGTCTTCGCATAACATGAGTTGCTCCGTCGAGTCCTCCTTCTCGGTCTCCCTCAAGGCAGCGAGCCATACTTTAACCCGCGCCTGGTCCTTTGGGAAATGGAAGAACCGCTTCTGGGGCCGGTTGAGCGGCCCCTTTCGACGGTTGGGGCAGCCGGAGACTACGCACTTGTTCATCGTCACGTCTGACTGCAAAAACTCATTCGAGCGATATTACGTCAATTCAACCTTGGCGTTTGTTTATTTGTGTGCGACGCACGCTTGTCTGGAAGGAAGATACTTCTTTTTTTTAATCGGAAGTTGTTTTTAGCCAATCACGTGGAGCGGATGACTTCAAAGGCGTGGTCGTTCTTCTTCGTGGAAAGTAAAGCTAGGAGTCCTGGGAAGCCCAGTCCATATGCTGCCACCTGCCGAACCAATGGGCGGATTTTCTTATCTTATATTACGTTATCTTATCTTAATTGACTGACGATTACAGTTTTGGTAGATGTTATCATGACCTTGTGCCTTGTGGTTCATGAGGAATGTTTTTCTGAGAAGCAATAGCAAATGAAGTAATGCATTTCAATATCAATATCAACACTTATAGTAGGCTTATAGGAAACATTTTCATTCAAGCACTGAAGTTAGATTGATCCGGAGGAGGATGGATCGATTGTGATATAAGAAACTATAACATAAGAATTATTTATTGATTTTAGATGAATATTTGATGCACCTTCACAGCTTATTAAGATTGACTCAATTCACTGCAAAATCAATGCAGTGATTATACATACATACATTTAATTAGATTCAGAAATAACTGAACAAATTGAAAAATGAGTACTAACAAACACACTTAACCTTTCTCAACAGCATAGGCTAATTAGTTTAGATGAATAGACTGGGAAAGACCGCTGGGAAAATTAAGGGTTAGGGGGTATCTGGGGATCAACGTCTCGGGAAACAGATGATTAGGTAATTGATACTAAGCCTCACATCACCCAACATATATCGTTGCATGGAAGTAAATGAAATCATTTTGTAGACACAAATTCAAAATAAGCAATCTGGCATAGATAGGCTAGATAACATAGGTCTAATTTGTAAATGTAGCATTTCTTTTTTGTGACACTAGAACCGATATAATATAACATAGCGTAAAGCAATATAATATGACATTTTATAAAGTAATATCATATAATGTATCACGGTATGATGTATCATGTGACTTTATTTTATTATAGATTGCATAGTGTAGGCTATCGTATTTCTGCCAGATATACTAACGTTGACTCCCTTGCTGCTGGTGGGTGTGTGGAGGTTTGGCAGCGAGTGTAGCTCATCCTACAGCCAGTAGTGGCCAGCAGCAAACAGCAGCCCTGGTGGCGGTCGAGGAGGAGCGGAACGAGAAGGAGGAGGATAGACAGATTCGGGGCGAATCGTAGACCCGCTGAGACACAGAGAGGGAAAGGGAACGAAGAGAACAGGACTCCCTCGACGTCGACTGAGCCATGGCCACTGAAACAGTCTCTCCGGCGTGTACGGGGTCCAGTTTGCTGCAGCCCATCAGCGAAATCATTAATCTGCCCCTGGATCAGGTAGATATACAGAACCGTTATCAACGCAGTTTATTGCAAAGCATTCCGTCGCAGAGCTTCCAAAAAAAAAAAAAAAAAAAACATCGCAACGAAGCTGGCGTTTTTCGGAGATGCTGCTGGGCTGTTGGAGCCTTTATTTGACTGAGAGTGGGCAATGGGCTTTCGAATTTTAGTACAATCGATGCAATCGCAGTGCTGACTAATGTATCAGTGCGCGAATAGGTGCACGGAGAAATAAAGAATGTGCACTGGCGAATGGGATGGATAGCGTTGAATGAAATTGTCGATATGATGAAGACATTTCACATGTAATCATCTGCGGGCCTCTTCCAGTGTGCGCTGCTTCAAAAGACCTGTTAAGTGATATTATTCAGACGGGTAAAATGGCAATATGAGCAATGCTTCCCCTTGATGAAATTGGTATTTGTCGATGCTTCACGGAAACGCCAAATTCATAAATGTTGTGGATATAGTGGGTTTTAGTTTCTTATTCCCTGAAATGACGTTTCTCGGTAGCTCTGTCTGTTCTGTCCATCGCTCCTATTGTTAAGCAGTAAAAAACGAATTAAGTGCCAGGGGCTGGGGATTTTGATCAGAGCTAACGCCAAATGTATTGTCTTTTATTTTTCTCGGTTAATGCGTGGCTTATTGGAGCAAACGATACGATGCATTCTTGCTTTAATGGATAATCGCCAGACAGCCGTGGCTTAAGTGCTATACGCTAATGAACTGAATGCGTGATGGACGTAATTTGCCGGCAAAGAGCCGATGACATTTCTACGATGGGGGATTCTGGTGGATGGCTTCTATATTGGATGTAATGGTTTGGTGTCCCTGGTCTGTCACATGTGGTGGATGGGTGGTCTCCGAAGGGCCGCTTCAGAAGCAAGATGAAGCCTACGGTTCATCAACATGTAGCCTATAACCTACACGCACTGGCTTTGCCTGTCGGAGATCTCTGGATATTTACTAAACTTGGTTAATGTGATGGTGGTCGTTAATGCAGGTCAATTCACTTCAGTATAAGAGTTTGTTGTAAAAGTGTACTCTTATATTTCTTTCAGATGATCTTTTGAAGCTAAATGAACACACTCAAAGCAAATATATCAAAGGCCACTGTCTCACACAGTCTGTTTCAGCAACGTCACCCATTCAGATTCATATTCCATACAGATTCTGGTGTCGACACCCCCTGCCAAACATCCCCACCACCCACCCAAACCCTGTCTGAGAGATGGCCTAGTTCTTGAAAGGTCTCCTTCTGTGCTGTATTCTCCTCTTGATATTAACGTGCGGTGGCAGGACCTGAGACCCCAGATCTGGGATCCGGCAGTTAAACGCATCAATGCGACCGGCCTGCCGTAGTGCCCTTGAGCAACTTACTGGCAACACTTTTCAGGAGGCCCCGGTCACCGCTTCTGGTTAACAGCCGTAACGCTGCAGTAATGTCCGCCCTCTGTTCTCAGGGTGATATCGATGAGCTGTCTCCCGTATACGTCTTGCTCCTGTGCGTTAGCGTTTAGCGTAACGTTTTGTTTCAGATGTGTGCATTGACTGCGCTCGCCGGCACAACTGCCGTTCATCAGCCGGGGAGGCCTGTCTTAGCGCCGGCTCGGCTCACCGTTCGATCAGAAAAACGCACGCTCGCCTCGTTCACCAGCAACAGTTAACAAGCATGTTGTTAGAAATGTAGACGTGTGTGTGTGTGTGTGTGTGTGTGTGTGTGTGTGTGTGTGTGTGTGTGTGTGTGTGTGTGTGTGTGTGTGTGTGCACACTCCATGCCCCATATCGGGAGGCTGCTTGTAGGCATCCTAGAGCAAGGTAATCCCCCTACCTGCTCCTCCTCATCAGAATTCACTAGTTGCTTTGGATGAGTGTCTTCCAGAATGACTACATGCTAAATGGCAGTCGATGGATGAAAAACAATTGCTTCTGTGCAGGGAGACGCCGAGACATTGTTGCTCCTATAAACGCTTCCTTTATCCGTCATGCATTATTAATGAGGAGACATCAACAGTTGTGGACTGTTTTCACTCGGCAGCCAGCAGAGCAGTGTCGGGTGTTGGGGGTGGGGGAGGCGTAGGGCCGTGCCGTACGTGTCTATCTGTTGAGTCCTGTGGGGATCATAAGGTGTTGTGGGCACAGGCATCCTTCGCTGTATTGGTGATATGACTGTTTAGTCATTGAGCAGAACGCTTACAATGAAATCAGGTGCGTGTCATTCAAGGCCATGTAGGGGTGCGACATGCCCTGCTGGTGGGCTGCACACTTTGGGGGGAATCGAACCCAGAGCCCTTTGGTTGAGAGGCCAACACCCTTGAGCGCGACCGTATTCTGCCCCTTTCCATGACGTATCATAACATGAGATGTTGTGATGGTACAGATGTGACAGTGATTTTAACTGGGGTCGTGTTGCAGCTACTGCTGGTTTGAGTTGATATAGCCTATAATATTGCTGTTTTAGTGATATCTATGTTATGCTGCTGCTGATGAATAAGTTTAATTAATAGTTACTTTCTGTATTAACTTCTTCTATGAATCATGACAAACGGCCATCAGAAGTAACCACAAATAACCATCTAAAAGAGAGAAAACATTTCATTTTAGAAGCTATGCACTGCATGTTTTTCACTTGATAAACAACTAAAGCGATGAATCAATTCGTTTTTGTTTCCTTTTTCATTGACTGATCAGTATATTATTCTATGGGCTGAGTGACTCATTGTGCAAATTTTGCTTTCTAGAAATCTTTGGTGCTCTATAGCTGGAGGGAGATCCGTTTGTAGTACAGTAGGCCTATTCTTTATATCCAGGCTGCATACAGAATAGCTTAGCTAGCTACATTATCATCGCATCTCGGTGAGCATGGGCCTTTATGTTGTCATCCAAACACCCCTGGTCAGGAATCAGATTTTGAGGTGTGCTTTGTATTTAAACTGTGCTCTATTTGAAGAAGACCTGAACTGAGTTAGTTTGTTGTATGCCTGTGCTATTGATTCCTTTGGGTCAACAGATTTTTTTTATTTTCCCGTCCAGTAGTATTTATGGCTCAAGTGAAAAGGAGTTAGTGTTTGTGTTGGAAGTACCTTGGACATGTAGAACATTGGTCCCAGCTGCGGCAAGGAGATGCAACGTTAGCTTACTGTTGAATAGTTGAACAGTTTGTCTCACAGTAGATCACTGCCACTGGTATCGACCGGCCTTTATTGTGTTCCCCAGTAGAAATGAATCATGGAGACCAGAAACGGCACGTTCCAGTGAAGAAGTGTTTTATTTGTCAGCTGTTTTTCGAATGCTCCTCCCTCCCAATCTCTCTCAACTGTTCATCTCTGTCTGTTCATCAACTGAATCCACTGAATCATGGTTAGTTCAGCTTTACAATGTAATGGTTTGCCTGTGGCTGGAGACAACTACAGAAACTACATGTGTTCCACTTTTGAAATCATATTACGATCTTTTGAATAGAAACATGATTGCTAATGCCTTTTAGCACGTGCATGGTAGCCCTTCTTCTGTTTTGAGCTAATTACTGTGTCAGGCGACAAGTGCTGAAATTAGAACATGACTCCTGTCCTTTTGAATGTATAGGAGCACCACCACCCCTGCTAGCCTTAGCATGCTAGCCATTATGTCCATTTTAAGCTAATTCAAAGACGCCGCAGCAGTAGCAACAAGCTGTTGCCTCTGATAGCTCGGGCCGCGCACTCTGTGGGCGCTCGTCTGCACGCTCCCAGGATGTTGCCGTGGAAACTGTCACCTCAGCTGCCGAACAAATGGCGAGGCAGGTCCGGGCCTGGGCTCTGTAGGCCCACAGCTCGGATTGATTAACATCTCACACTCCCTGGTCCTCGGGAAGTCCTGTCTGTCTGTTTGTTTACGATCGGTTCAGAGGATAGTCGGGGCTGCTGGAAGCTGTTTTTTTTTTTTTTTTTTCTTTGCTGTGATTGGTTGACATAACTCTGGGATGGAACTGTCCAAATGGACAAAAATGGAAAGTGTACGTTTCAGTGGATTATGAATCTGCATGGTAATTGACATCATGATCTGAGAGAGATGTGGGATATATTTTTTGAATATTATTCATTCGGCAATATTGAAGCAGTTTCCTACATCCAAAATGAAGTGACCGAGAGCTAGAATATTTTTCTGTGTGTATCATTTGTCCAGCGGTCAGCAAATGGATGCTTTGCCTTTGTGGTTTGGAGAGAACTTCATTTTTGTACAAAAGTACTCTGAACAAATCTCAGAGTCTTTCTGTTGCTGAATGAAGAACACAGCCAATAGGCTTTCTGGCAGTTGCTTTTTATGTTAATGAACAACTGTTCTGATTGGCTGCATCAGAGCGTTAGGACTCACAGGTAACTTGAGCTTTTTTGAGACAAGATTGAACTCATTCAGTGACTTGGCAACATTGCCACAAACCACATCTAAAGAAAAGTTAACAAATGACCCGAACCATTGAACAGCCTTCAACAAGCCTACCTCGAGACCAGAGGCCATCTTTAGACGATAGTCTAAATAGTTTCCCAAAGTCATAAAACGGCACTGGGCCCATTTTAAGGTCTCACAGTTCATTTTGAGACTCAGGTTTTTGACTAAATTATTTTCACATTTAGTCCTTTTTAGCAAACACTTTTATCCAAAATGACTTGCAGCAGTCAATTCGGCCACAGTCATTAAGGAGCGTGGATCAGTGCATCTCGCTTTGCCTTACAGGTCTGTCTATGGACTTTTGGGGATCGAACCCAGAACATTTGGGCTGACACCCTGAACACCAGGGGGCCACCTGTGCACCGACCTGTTCTGGGGTTGGCGTCGCCGGTCCCCGCGCCCCGGGCACAACGCTGCAGCTTAACAAACCATTGCTCCCCCAGCTAAGTGTCTTAACCGGGTCTGTGTGGCTGTACAATGCTTTATGATGGGAGCTTGGTTACGTGGACATAAATCACCGGCTCTCCCGACGTATTTGACGGAGAGTGCACTTAGAGAGCCAGTGGGGGATTTAATCATCTGTGAGTGCTATGGTTGAGGTCCCCAATGAAGCCGTTGGCAAAAGGCAGAGCAGATGCCAGGACCAGGGGATTAAGGGGTTAATGTTAACATCATCAGAAGGTAGGTGGATCCTGTGTTTCCTGGAGGTCTGTCTCGTCATACGGTTTATTCATTTTCAGTTTGGCATTGTTTCTGCAGTTTTATTTTTTGGGGAAGGACTTTCGTTGAGTGATTGGTCACCTTTCCACTTTCCAAATTGTAATTCTGCTAAGCTCTAGGTATTTCCCATCCTTAACATATCATAACATCAACCAGTCTGACCCCACACACTAAAACGTCTTGTTGGTGGGGCATTTATCTATACAGCACCAGTCCACCAACTACCAGTCCACCAGGGTTAATTTTAAAGAGGTGAAATAATGACGCTTGAATATATGTAATAATATTATTCATAAGGGCAATAAAGGAAAAAAGTTAATCATTTGCTTTTTGTTTTGCTGCCTCATGGTCAGGACAGCTTGAAGGAAAAGCATCACTGGTGCCGTCCCTTTTAGAGAGTCGGGATCCCAGGGAAGTTGTAGCGGCTTTAGCACAGGTTCATTGGGGATAACTCTCACCCAACAGTAAAGCATCTTCTCTGATTAATCTGTTTGTATTTTGGGCGTACGGCGTATTCCGTAGCTTAGCACATTCTTTCTGCTAAACCCCGTCAGTAACGAGAACATCTTGTTCCTCTCCCAGACGTGATAAACGATAATACGGAATTATAACGCGTCCAGCTGTATATTTCTAATTACTGCAAATAACCCGTTCATCGCACCAACGTGACTCACGTGACCCCCCCTTCCTCTCGTCATATGATGATGATGATGATGATGATGATGATGTTGATGATGATGATGATGATGTTGATGATGATGATGATGACGAGGAAGAGGAGGATTCTGATTGATTAAAAAAAAAAAAAAAAATGGCCTTCACTCCATCCTATGTCCAGCCTCCCTCTTGGCTAAGAAAAGGATGTCTCCTAGCAACTGCCACTTCAAGGATTCCATCGCCGCTGCCCGCAGCCAATAGTGCGGTAGAGTTTGATAGAGTGGCTTTTAGAGAGAGAGAGAGAGAGAGAGAGAGAGAGAGAGAGAGAGAGAGAGAGAGAGAGAGAGAGGCTAGCAAACAGGTCTCCTTGTATCTTAGCACAAGTCCTGTTTATATTTGTTTGTACGTGTTGTTTTTGTTGACATCTGGACTGATTTTGCTGATCTACTCTGAGTGGTGTGAGTGTGGACATTAGCTTTTGTTTCAATATCAAACAATCAATTAATTCATTATCTTACACTTCTACCTACTCGTTCACGTATGTGTGGTTGACACATTTTCACTGTGATATGGACGACCGCGAAGGATAACCCGGCAGAACAAGGCTGGATGGAGCAACCAAGTGGAAAGATGCATTTGTGCACGTCTAATAATACAAACAACCATACAAAATAAACAGCTGGACCTTGTCCTCCGCTCAGCTCATTGCATTTGATTCATAAACACCACATGGTCTCTTCACTGTCCAGCCTAAAAGCTTGTATCCTTGCAGTCCCATCCTGTTTCTAACCCCATAGCAGAGCATAGTACTTCTCACCATAATGAACTCACCCCCACCCTTCTGCTTCCTGTGATGAGCATGACCTCTGACCTCTGGGGTTAAATATATACGTGTGTGTGTGTGTGTGTGCGTGTGCGCGTCTCTCTCCCCCGGCGAGGTACGAGGTTAACTCACCCAGTGTGTTTCACACGACCCAGAGCGAGTCGTTTCCCTGCAGAAACACTGCACAAACTCCTCATCTCTCCATTAAAGTAAACCGCTGTACTTCCTCTCCGTTCCATTAGTTTAATATGTCCTCCAGCAATCTAGTGTTCACTGGTCCTCCCGTTTCCTGTTGCTGCCAGCCTTAGGGCCGGCTAGACATTAAGGGGGTTTTTTTCCGATCCGGAAAAAAAAAAACAACAACACACCAACAAGTATCATGAATTAAAGAAGATGGCGGCCAGCTAGTGTGTCTGGACAGACGGTCCGTGGCATCTGAGTGGGCCCCAGTGGAGCCAGCGCTCCGTATGTCATATTAATGAGAGGGAGCCAGATGAGAAGAACCCAGGACATGGGTTTTAAGTAGCACTGCTTTGCTGTAGCTGCTGCCCAGAAGTCATGCCCTGTCTGTCTGTCTGTCTGTCTGTCTGTCTGTCTGTCTGTCTGTCTGTCTGCTCTGAGGAGAGACATTGATCTTGCATGCTCTGTTTTATTATATTACGTCTCTCTTCGAAGGAGACTGTAGTTCAGGTCAGAGAGTCGTACGACCCATCCAGACAAGGACTTGTGTAGTGGAGTTCATATCATTATGTGCATGTGTAGCCAGCCCTGTGTCTATATGTGGAATCTTTTTGATATTGTAAGTGATTGATGCGATTGCGGGGCTTCTTTTAATATTTATACTGCACTTCGGTGCACTTCATTGCTATTCGATACGTTCGACTTCTATTGAACAGATGACTTCTATACGAGATGGAAGTCCTGTTCATGTGCATCACCTGGCTATGATGGTGAGGAATATGTTATGTTGTTAGTAGTTGGTGCCTTGCTCTCGGTGTGATCGAGAGCATCTGAAGAACACAGGAAATACAACTTGTCACATTTCCGTTGCAACTTGCATGCTCAATGCTCAGTGATGCTGAGTGCATTCCTTCCTTACAGGAAATGGAACCAATAACCTTTGCAATGCCCGTGCCTTCCTCGGGTACATTGTATCTAGTACAAAGGGAAGAGAACCCCTAACCCTTGCAGGGGTTTCATACATGAAGTTCTCTGCAGTGTATTGTAGGCCCAGAAGGTTGTGGTGCTAGGCTGGTAAGGCCGTGCCCGTTGGACTGTGGCAGGGCGTTTGGCAGCGCATGTCTGAGAGGAACCCACGTGGGCATTTGTCTGTGTCGTGCATTCGGTCTGCGCAGCTGAGGAGTGACGTGCTGAACTTTTGTGTGCGTTTGTGTGAACAGCTGACAACACATGCTCAGTCGCCGGGCCTTGTGTATTCTTAGCGCGCGACTGTGAACGCATGGCGCACGTGTATATCTGTGTGTGTGTGTGTGTGTGTGTGTGTGTGTGTGTGTGTGTGTGTGTGTGTGTGTGTGTGTGTGTGTGTGTGTGTGTGTGTTTGTGGGTGGGAAGGGTGAAGGGAAGTCAACCGACTCAACCAAGATGAGCCAAGGTGAGCTGAGGTAATTAACCGCCTTATCATGTCTCCTGCTCACACACATATACACAACCATGTACACACGTAAACACACACA
>OMKI01045434.1:0-14189 GCA_900302315.1 Phycis blennoides
CATCCAGAACCGACCCCCCCCCCCCCCCCACCACCACCACCACACCAACCTCCTGCGTGTCTGACTGGCCGGAGGGAACAGACCTCTGTGTGTGTGTGTGTGTGTGTGTGTGTGTGTGTGTGCGTGTGTGTGTGTGTGTGTGCGTGCGCGCGTGGGAGACATATCCTTCTGTGTACGTGCAGCGTTGTTGTATACGCATGTTTGTTTGTTTTTTTACACTACAGTTGAAATGTCAACCATCACTTCCTGTCATCGTGCTTTTCTGTGCAGATGATTTAACCGAGACACGTCCGTTTGACACAGTGGCTCTCCATCACCTTAAGTGTCTCAAGGGCCTCCTTGACTATTTTCCTGGAAGCTTATAATTGCCTTTACTCGCGGCGACAACGGTCAAGGTTTGTTCTTCAAGGTTGTTTGTTTTATTTAGTTTAGTTTAGCGTAGTTTATTCTAGTTAATACCTTATACAGAGAAATATAGGATTAGATTAGTATATTCAACCTGTACAACCTCCGTACCCAAATATGGCTTATGACATAGAAATAACTAAACTTGATGACCAAATAAGCCAAATTGTCAGGATCTCTACCAGTTTCTACATCTAATTTAATCTTCCCAACGTCCAATGTTCTCTATCTTCTCCCTTCACTTCAAGAAGCTCTCTTCGCACTTTGCGATTGCAGTGATGCAGTGCGGTGTGACCATCGCATGGTCTGCCTCTACCTGTGGGCCTTTGATCATGACGCGAGAACACCAGGCCGTGTTTGGCGTTTGATTCCTGGATTCTTTTGACAGTTGGCGGGCCGGGGCCTCAGATCTGAGGAGGAGCAGAAGGAGGAGGAGAGGTGGAGTCCAGCTGGGAGAAGATCAGAAGGGACAACAAACTTTCACAAGAGCGACTGAGAAAAACACACTGCTGGCTGGCGGCTCCCGAGTTCTGCCGAGAACAAAATACATTTTGTTCTTTTTGTCTTCTTTATTTTAAATATATATATTTATATACAACAGTGATAGTGTGTGTATGTGAGGGGGATAGGGGGGGTGAGAGAGAGAGAGAGAGAGAGAGAGAGAGAGAGAGAGAGAGAGAGAGAGAGAGAGAGAGAGAGAGAGAGAGAGAGAGAGAGAGAGACAGAGAGAGAGAGAGAGAGAGAGAGAGAGAGAGAGAGAACTACAAGCTTCTAAACAAGTTCAGTGAGTGTGGTAATACTTCCCTCTAGTGGAGAATTAAGGCAACGTGTAAATGTTGGCGGTCTCGATGTCAAGGTAAAACACCCAACAAAAATAAATTGCATTTAGAAATGTATGTTACATTATAGTATATATATACACACATACATACATATAAATGTATTCAATATATAGACTAATGACTTTGTCACCTGCAGCCACATCGATGATCTCGATCTAGTCCTCTTGCTAACCAGGCATCATTAATCGGTGGCCGAATATCGACCTATTTTGGGCTACATCACGCTGATAATGCGGTTCCACTGCGCATGTTCCGTGCGCCATTCAGTGGTGTCTGTCAACGCATTACTGCTGGATCCAACTTACAGCGACCGCTAGCAACAATGGCAACGTTTGTGAAACTGAACACCGGTGCTCTCATGCCGATTCTGGGACTCGGTACATGGAAGGTACGTGGTTAAAAAGAAAAGCTAACTCTATATGGGGACAGGGCTCATGCTTGATTAGGATTGCATGGCACACGTTTGCAGCCACTTGCAGAAGTACGTTTCCAACTTTTCAGCAACGTGTGTGTGTGTGTGTGGTGTGGGGGGCGGGGGGCGGGGGGGGGGTGCGCATTATGTGTGTTACATTGTTACCCTATTAACGCCTCTGCAGTCACGTGAGGCGCGGTGGGGTTTTGGGCTACAGCGTATTTACGGTACATTTGCCGACAACAAATGAATACAAATTAGCGCGTTCATTAAAAAGTTAACTCTACTCCTTCAGTTCATATGACATTTTTATGTATCCAATTTTTACTATTGATGTATCAATCCAATGCCATTACAGGATATTGTATTCTCAAATTGGTATGCTTACAAACCTCATTGTTCATGTCACGTATGTGATAGTAGACCGCTTTAAAACAAAACAAACCTAGGAAGAACATGTTTGACACTTGCATTTCAAGATCGAACATCTCAGAAAACAATCATAATGTGTGTCACGCAAAACACGACGAGATTCACAGTCGACGTATGTCTCTATTGAGCAGGCAGAAGTCAGGGTAGTCCAGCTCTTGCCTCGAACCCAGAGCCTCTCGGCTGTGTGCACCGTTAACGCATCCTTCCCCGTAGTCCCCACCAGGTAAGGTGACGGAGGCCGTGAAAGCGGCCATCGCGGCCGGTTACCGACACATCGACGGGGCGTACGTCTACCAAAACGAGAAAGAGGTGGGCGCCGGCATCCAGGCCATGGTCACGGACGGCGTGGTCAAAAGAGAGGATCTTTTCGTGGTCAGCAAAGTGAGTTGTCGATTGGTCAACGAGCCAAGTTTCGAAAATCCCAAAAAACTATTTGAAAATAGCATGTGAGGACCATCATCTTCACACCTGGTGGTAGAATAGGGGCCCGTTATGTATCCCCGAAAACATGGTTATATTTGGTATTTTGATATGTACATTTGAAGGAATACCCCTTTTTTTTTTTTTTTTTTTAACTAGCAACTAGCATCCAAGGCCACAGTGAAGTTGATATTGTACTTGTTGTTTATAATGCTTTATTTTACTTTGTTACTTTACTTTAGGCCACAGTGAAGTTGTTATTGTAATTGTTGTTTATAATGTTACGCTCCACTCTTCCATAGCTGTGGTCCACTTTCCACGCAAAGTCCATGGTGAGAGGAGCCTGTGAGAAGACGCTCAGTGACCTGAAGCTGGACTATCTGGATCTGTACCTGGTGCACTGGCCCATGGGCTACAAGGTAGAGTCATTATCGCCTTGTGTCTGGTCTTTTTTTCCCACGTATCTTTTGGGTCTTACCTTTTTTGTTATCGTATGGTTTCCGGAAACCCATTTTGGAAAGATTGTGTAAGACAGCACTTTAAAAAACTCTTAAACCGACGCAGGAGTCAGGACAACGCAACTGCCTCGCCTCACTAATAAGATCAGATAAAATGATAAAATGATGTTTCCATGGTGATGGCGCGCACATGCCGTGTTTTAGTTCACTGGCGCTTTGGTTCTACAGCATCTAAGTGTTCTTCAGAATCAGAATCGGCTTTATTCGCCAAGTATGTTCGCGAACATGCAAGGAATTTGACTCCGGTTTTTCCGTGCTCTCAATGTACAGACACGGACTAGACATACAGCACAAACAAAACAATGAGCTAAACATAAACATTAATTACTATAAAATAAGCGACGGTAAAACAAACATTTATCTACTATATACAGATGTAGATGCATGTAAAAGTATATATAAAACAACGGCAATTAAATTGTGTACATTGCTGGGCTTGGTGTTCTGTTCCAGCCCGGGGACGACCTCTTCCCGTTGGACAGTGCAGGAGAACCCATCTCCGACGACACCAACTTCCTGGATACCTGGGAGGTAGGCAGGACCGGGGCGAGACGCACCGACGGACACTCTCAATGGGTTTTGCTTGGTGAAGTGCGGTTCAATCCACTGGACGACTTGCACACATTGTTGTGTTTTGGGTTTTTTTTTGTTTTTTTTATAATAATCTAACCTTGTGTTTCTCATTCATTTTTGCCGCTCTGCACCCTGTCCAGTTTTTTGTTGTTGTTGTTGTTGTTGTTGTGTTTTGTGTCACTTACTTGTGCAGCACTTTGAGAATCAAAAGCATGCACGTGTTATTCCAAAGTCTCTTGGGATAAGCGATGGATAACTCCGTTGTAAACCCTCAGGCCATGGAGGAGCTGATGGACGCCGGCTTGGTGAAGGCGGTCGGGATCTCCAACTTCAACAAGCAGCAGGTCGAGTCGGTGCTCAACAAGCCGGGGCTGAAATACAAGCCAGCCACCAACCAGGTACACCGAGAGCCTTCGGGTTTGCCGAACGTGAAATGAAAGGAAAAGGCAGCCATAGCGTCGCCTGTGACAGAGAAGCAAGCGAAGCGCGTGGCGCCAGATGGCCGACATTTTGCAAGCGCTAGTTGAATTAAAGGGCACAGCGGAGAAGCCGCAATTCAGTTACCCTTCTCTTGTTGCTTTATTGGAAGCGACAATATCGGCCAGTCGGCTCGCCTTGAGGCAAACGACCGTGTCTACGACCGTGTGTCTGCCGGCACACGACGACACGTGTCTGAAGATTTAGTTACATTCAAGACGTCCATTCTGTGGCACTGTTTTTTTTGTTTTTTTTAAAGAAACCATTTTTTTAGTCGTGCGCTTCACAATCAACATGTGCCATTCACCGCATACTCAATGGTTTGACCGGGACGTCCGAGGGTAATGAAGGATTGTAACATTTTAACCCGTGTGTGTCGCCGCGCTGTCTGCCTCAGGTGGAGTGCACCCCGTATCTGAACCAGGCGAAGCTGATCGACTACTGCAAGTCCCACGGCATCACGGTGACTGCTTACAGCCCTCTGGGCTCCCCCGACCGCCCAGGGTAGGTTTATCTCCACTCGCTCGCCCTGTGTTCTCGGTGACATAGCGGCCACAGATGCACACACAGATGTGTCGGATGAGTGGGCGAAATGTCATCAGATTACAACGCGGCCCCTGGTTTTTTGGCGTGGCGGTCAAAATCACGCGGCCCCCTGTTTGCTAGTACAATACAAGTGAGGTGCATTGGTTTATTTTTATTTCTAAAGGGTAAAGGGGGGCATTTAGCAGACGCTTTTGTCCAAAGCGACTTACAATCAGAACATTTGTGGGGTTCGACATGCGGACAGTTGGAGGAGGGAGGGGGATCAAGGGGATCGAATCTACGGTTAGTGGACGACCCGATCTGTCCACCCGCTCTATCCACTGAGCTACTGCCGTCAGCATACAAATTGATAATAATAATAATAATAATAATACACACTCAGCCTTTCCTGTATTATTTGGGACAATACAGTCCACTTCCAGCAAGCTGCTGTGTTGGTTATCTTCATTGTTTTACGTTGTCGTACGTGGGATCATTTCAGGGCTCAGCCAGGAGACCCCTACCCCTTGGAAGACCCCACCATTAAAGCCATTGCTGAAAAACACAAGAAGACCACTGCCCAGGTACAATGCACTTGACTCCCCTCGCCAGATGCAACCTCTGTTACAACCTCTGTACGTGGTGATCTTCATATTTGGCCCAAACGGCCTTGGAGGCAAAGGCAAATGCCTTCAACGGTTTGAAAAAGGAAGTGTGTATTGAGATGGAATGATATTGAAAGAGGCTTAAAAAATAGGAACATGGCCCTCACTAGCTATCTAGCCAAATCAGGGTCGAAAGTATCACCATATAGAAACCTGTGACAGCTTTATACATGTTAAGTCTCATTGAGTTCGACAACCTCTTTTTGATATTTCCTTTGTATGATGGGTCCAGCTCATAGAATTTCCCCAATACAAATGAAACGTTTATTTCAACAGAGAGGCCTTCCTTTTATTAGGTATTCAGAGTATCTGTGGATACCTACAGTTTTTTTTTTATTGTCATAGCCAGATAAGTTATCTCTTTTACAAACGTGTATGCTTCTGTTTACTGCTTGCTTCGGGGAGTGGGAGGTGACACGGTCTATTGTATATGTTACTGAATTAACTTGACTGTAAAAAAAAAAAAAAGAAGTAAAAAAACAAATGACCCTACATGACTCATGTAGGGAAGTGTTAGTTCTGCTGATCATAGTATGACAAGCACTTTTACTTGGATATTTTATTTAGCCTCATAAATCAGCTTTTTGTTATTTTTTCAGTTTTGACTTGACCACACCCTGTACTCTTAGAAACCCGGTCAATTAGGAAAATTACAGATTTGTCCCGCACACTATCAAAGTGTGCACGTGGGCATGTGCGCGTGCACGTGTGTGAAGAGGAAAGTGTTGTTGGTGGGTGGGCTTGACCTTGTCGTCCTGTTTCTTGTTTCCCAAGGTTCTGATCCGGTTCCAGGTCCAGAGGGATGTCATCGTGATCCCCAAGTCCATCACTCCCCACCGCATACAGGAGAACTTCCAGGTACCACCCACCAACGCACTATTATATGAATTATTCATTATAAATCATAATTTTTAATAATTATGTGTGTGTGTAAAATATGAATTTTGGAAAGCATGTATTCATTTTCTGGCGCATTATTGTTCAGAATAAAATCTTCCATCTTTCTGTTTTTCCGCAGGTGTTTGACTTTGAGCTCACCGAGGAGGAAATGAAGTCCATATTGGGCCTGCAGAGGAACTGGAGATGCTGCGCTCTGTCCATGTGAGATCACGATCCAAACTGAGAGTTTCTGTCTTTTCTCGTCTGTCCTGCGTCGACGTTGCTCATTCATGTCACGCCGAGACTGTGGGCGAATGGAACCGGGTGGCAATGAAAAGGCGCAGAGCGACGGTTCCTCAGAATGCGTTGCGCGTGGCACCCAGGAACTCTCCGCAGAAAGAGACGGAGACCGACAACGAAGGAAAAAAACTATGAACCATGAACATGAATTTAGTTTAATTTCCGATTTTTTTTCCCACTCATTGCTGCTAGTTCATCACGTTTTATTTCTTTTCTCTTTCTGATTATCTTTTAGGAGCAAGAATCACAAGGACTACCCGTTCCATGCTGAATACTAGAATGGTGGCGCGAGGACACGGCGACATGCACTTTCATATTTGCTCTACCCCTCCCCTATTGTTTCAGTCTGTTATGTAATGTCTTATTGCACAAGCAATATGGTCTAGTTTATGGTCTGGTTTAGGTAACCATTTCCAATGACTTTTTTTTAAGGCCTTTTGCCCAAGAACCTTGAAAAAGCGAGCGTGCCCTCCTGCGTTTGTTTGCGTTTACTGATACGCAAGTAACCTTGCGTTTTGTTACTGAAAAAACATGTGTTGTTTTTGTTTTAAGATCCCAGCCACTCCAAAATAAAACTGTGTGTGAAGTGTGTTTGTTGTCAGTTAATGTGGTTTGTGGGTGTTGGGTTTTTTTTTCAAAATAACAGCGTAGCGTTCACCTTTTCGACCACGAGGTGTGAGTTGGATGCATCAGGTGATCATAACTGGACCTAACTGAAAACAAGCATTGTTACATTTACATTTACATTTAGGGCATTTGGCAGACGCTTTTATCCAAAGTGACTTACAAGGAGTACATTTGTCATAAGAAGGTGAAACATTTCATTGCTGCTACAGTAAGAAAGTCACCAGAAAAAGTTTCAAGCATTTCAATTGCTAGGTTAACCATTGCTAGTATACAACATCTCTAAGTGCCAAGTTACAAAGAGCGATTAAATTGCCAAGTTAAAGTGCCAAGTGTTACTGTTAAACTTGAGAATACATGACTATAACCGAGGCCACATAACTGACCAAGCATGTGAACATCAGAAAATATTAGCATTCAGTTCATACTCTGTATGCATTCCCATCCCTACCCAGTCCATAGTCCTTAGTCCTTAGTATAGGTAGTACATACATATATATATATATATATATATATATATATATACACTATAGTCCTTAGTCTATAGTCAAGAAGTTGTGCGCAACTAGTCTTGTTGAAAACCACTCGACGACAATCAACACTCAATCAATAAATAATCAATAAACAAAATCCCTTGACGAAAATTCATGCCTGGCACTGCTTTCACAACCCTATGTTGTCATCGATGTGGTAAGATGTTGTGCAACACATGAAAGCCATCACGGTCACCAGATTTTTGCTGTCATGTGATTTCTGCAAAAATAAAAAAACATTCAGTTAACTTCTCTTATGTCTGTGGAATTAATATTTACCATTGAATGGGAAGTCTTTGTGCTTCGGGTCCTGTAATGAATAGATGAAATACACTAAAATAAATGGAATGAATAATTGTTGAAATCATTGTGATGGGTTAAAAAATATGGTCCACTTTTTTATTGTATATAATAACAATAATAATTATAATAATCAAAATACTTTGTTATTTTCTTTTCATGGTACTCAAAAGGCCTCTGTTACATTTGTCTTTACACTTGTCCTTACTAAACACTTTTGCCCAAAGCAACTGTCAGTGGATTCACGTGCACATCATTAAGGACCAGCGAGCTGATTAGGGTTCTTGCTGATGGATGCCTGCAGGTGAGACTTCAGGCTTCCGTGATTGACGGCAGGCTTGTGTCTGAGTCTCGGTTTGAGACTCAAAATGGGCCTTGCTGAAGTTGACCAAAATGGCCTCCACTAGGTCCTCCATAGCCGTGGCAAACATTGAAATCAACAGTCAGTAGTTGTTTTTGGGAGGGTTTTTCCTTCACATGTTGTGGCTACAACTATGCAACAATGATTTCCAAAGGGTGTTAATGCTACCAAGCGTTTTCTTTTCGATGCATCACTTAGTCTGCACATTATGTCTTCACTTGAATCGATGATCTTATGATCCTTTACAAAAAAAGACGTGAGTCTAATGTAACTAATGGAACTAATGGAACCTTCTTTGAGACATGGTGGAATGCGGAATCGAGATAGAATGAATGCTTCGGCTGCCGTAGAGATGATCTGTGTCATGTTAGCTTTCCAAATGTTTGTTATTTTGCGCGATGAAATACTCAATAATAGTGAATAGTGACTACATTATACTTTTTGTTATTGTTATCACGTTCAAAGGTATATTCACATTTTCGTTTATTGAAAATACAAAATGTATCTACCAAACAACAACAACAACAACAACAACAACAAAAACAGACAGTTGAAACAACAGGCTGGCAAACACCAAAATTGGGAAGTGAATGAGAAAGAGGAGAAGAGGTCTAAATAGTCCGGTTTGACGTCACTCCGTGTCTCACAGGCATGGAACGTGCACATCTAAAAAAAACAAAACAAAGCAATATCATCAACCTGGATGACTTGAGCAAAGTCTTTGGTTTCGAGTTATTTTGTGTCCCCATTTTGCTGATTATATAGGATTAGTCCTGTCTAGGTTATATAACAACGTATACATAATAAAATGTTCAATTGTTATTATGTATTGTGTGTATGGGCTATTATGAATATAAGAAGCCTCACTTTGCAAAATTAATATTATATTATGATATTATACCTCATGGTCTTTATCATACAAAACGTGGTACATTTCTTTCATTATTTTGTCAAGAGTCAGATTGTTGACATGGTTTGTAATTGCCAAATGATTGTGCTTCAGCAATTCCCCTGTATCTTCGTAGTTAAAAATGCTCGGTGTGCCAGAAGACAGAAGACGTTCGAGCACATGTTGCCAATAGAGCGTTTCCTGACGCACCTCGATGATGACGAGAGGCTCCTCTCTCCTCGCCACTCATTGGTCGATTGCGGCGCCAATATGAAATGGACAGACCCCAATAAACGTGCACTGGCGTTTTGTTTGTGACCTGTGTGCACCATAGACAGATAGCAACAAAGGTGAAAGGGGGCATTTAGCAGACGCTTTTGGTCCAAAGCGACTTACAATCAGTACATGTGGATAGTTGGAGGAGGAGGGGGGATCAAGGGGATGGAACCGCCGACCCTACGGTTGGTGGACGACCCGCTCTGTCCACCCGCTCTACCCACTGAGCTACTGCCGCCCTAAAGGTAACAAAAAGGTATGTACACACACACAATAGGGAATAAGTCAGACACACACACACACATCTACATGGCTCCCATACAATTCTAGAGAGCATTAAGAAACATAGTAGTACTGAGTACTTAGTAGCAGCTCTATGCAGGGTCTCAACTGCAGAGTGTGTCATGGCGCCGTGCCAGCGGCAGGCAGCCTGTCGTAGCAGCTCCCGGTACTCCGTACAGTTAAATGAAAAGCTGCTGGACCGGAGCGCATCAGCCCTCGCGTGCTGAAGGCCTGTGCCGGCCGGCTCTGTGGGGTTCCCCAGCACCTCTTTGACCTGAGCCTCCGCCTTCAGAGAGTGCCAGTGCTCTGGAAAACACCATGCCTTGTTCCAGTGCCCAAAAAAAAGGACATCTCGTGGCACTGGATGACTGCAGGCCGATTGCACTGACCTCTCACATCATGGCGGTCATGGAGAGGCTTCTTCTGGCACACCTCAGACCCCCTTGTGTGCCCATCACAGGACCCCCTACAATTTGCATATCAGCCCCATATTGGGGTCGATGATGCAATCATCTACCTGCTGCAGGAGGCCTACTCCTCCCTGGATAGACCCAACACCCCGGTCTGCGGCATGTTCTTTGACTTCTCCAGCGCCTTCAACACCACCCAGCCCAAGCTGCCGAAGGCAAAACCGGAGGACACGCGGGTGGATTCTCCCCTCGTCACATGGGTCGATGACTATCTGACGGCCAGACCGCGGTTTGTGAGATTACAGAAGTGTGTGTCTGACCGCGCGTCTGACCGTCTGATCGGCAACATCGGCGCGCCACGGGGAACTGCGCTGGTCTCCGTTCCCCTTCACCACCTACGCCGCAGATTTTAAGTACCGCAGTGAGTCGTGTCACCTGCAGAAACCGCCGCAGATGACACGACTCTGATGGCACGGCCATTGTGGGGCGTGCAGAGGGTGGGAGGGGAGGATGAGTACAGGGACCCGGTGGGCAAATTTGTTACTCGGTGTGGGGAGAACCACCTGCGGCTGAACGTGGCAAAGACAAAAGAGATGGTGGTGGACTTCAGGAGGAACCAGCCTCCGCCCGCTCCAGTCCGCATTGGTGGGGTTGACGTCGACATGGTGGAATCCTACAAATACCTGAGGGTGGCGCTGGACAACAAACTGGAGTGGACTTCCAACACGGATGCAGCCTACAAGAAGGGCCTGAGCCGGCTTTACTTCCTGAGGAGGCTCAGGTCCTTCGACGTCTGCAACCGGATGCTGAACATGTTTTATGAGTCTGTTGTTGCGAGCACCATCTTCTTCGCTGTGGTGTCCTGGGGTGCGGGCATCAAAGCGAAGGACGCAAATAGACGCAATAAATTCATTAAAAAGGCATTTGCGAAGGACGCAAATAGACTCAATAAATTCATAAAGGCAGGGTCTGTTGTTGGCTCTAAGCTTGTCACCCTGGAGGAGGTGGTGGAGGACTGGCAAAACTGCTGGTGATCATGGACAATGTCTCTCATCCCCTCCTCAAAACTCTGGACAAGCTTAAGAGCAGCTTCAGCAACAGACTCATTCAACCCCGCTGCCTTAAGGAACGCCAGGAAACCATTCCTTCCTGGTGCCATCAGACTGTACAACACTTCACTGAAACGCACTTAAATGCACTTAATTTTTTAATTAAAATGAATTTTAATTCTATATATTGTTTTTACTGTTTTTACTGTATTTGTACTGTGGCTGCTGCTATGACAACCTAATTTCCCCTCAGGGATAAATAAAGTTAATCGTATCTTATCTTATCTTATCTTATCTTAGATGTCATCCATCTGAAAAAAACATCTGCAGACATAATTAAAAAAAGAAAACAACAATTGCATATGTTTATACCCTCCACGTTCCTATAGGCCATTATATTTGCTCCAGTGTAGAGAGTGACCAAAGATGCCAGAATTGTCGTGAAGTAGGTCTACACGGTTAAGTAGGGCAAACCTTGGATCTCTGTGGACTGTGTATGGGTAAAGCTCTCTCTCTGCGTGCTTTGAAATCAAAAGCCGAAAGGGACGTGTGGCGTTCTGGGACAAGACAAGAATATTCATGAGCTCCAAGTTCTGAACACCCTCACCATGAGTTCAAATGCGCCCCATATTATTCGTGCGTAAAAATCGAAATGACACCCTGGTTGTTCCGATAAGAACTCATGAATATCCAAATGTGTCAGCAAATACTCGGACGGGGCATCGGCATCTGCAATAGATTAGGTGCGCTCCCCACCTGAGCTGGTGGTGACGCGCGGCTCATCGCCGTGAGCGACCCTTTGAGCGACGCGGGGGGAGACGGGGGTTGGTCGGCACACTCTTCCCTCTCTGCCACATTTCTCTGGCGTGATTTATGTTGGACTATTCTAAGCAAATGAAAGGTCAAGGTCTCAGCAATAACTACATATGTTTTAACGGGCAACAATGTGGCGTTAAAATGTGTTGGTGATTTTTGACTTGAAATGTTGTGCTCTACCATCTAAGCTATTTTGACAAAAATGCTTTCGAATGCTTGAGCTTTGAGAATGTTAATACTGTTTAAAAATGAGCTAAAACTATTGAGAAAAACTAATTCATTAGAAGGTATTTTGCGTCATGTGATGTTACTTGGGCGACTGCCCCCCCTATTGGTTGTGATTCTCAAACCATATGTTGACCTATAAGTTTGTATTACACTCACTATAATTCGCTGTATAATCACAATCTAGTTACTGAAGGAAAGGGCATCGTTCTGTTTTCACATTACATCATCCCATATGTAAAGACCTCAAACCTTATTATAATCGCATTATAATCAGTAAGATTTCTCCTTTACAAAAAGGTGTGGAAATAGTGAAGCTAATGCCTTAGAAGAAATATTAATAATCTACATCAAAACCTAATAACGTTGTTAATGTATACTAAAAAATAATCAGCATACGCAAGTTCTTGAATATTACCATTTCAAAGATTGACACTTTTAGCCACTGATTTCAAATGGTTTTTACAATTTGCTGTTTATTTTATTAATTTGCCAAACACTCACACATACATAGTGCAACACACTCTCTCACACACACACACACACACACACACACACACACACACACACACACACACACACACACACACACACACACACACACAAACACACAAACACAAAAACAAACACACACACACACACACACACACACACACACACACACACACACACACACACACACACACACACACACACACACACACACACACACACACACACACACACACACACACACACACACACACACACACACACACACACACACACACACACACACACACACAAAGTGCAAACATTCGACAATGACACTTTCACACTGTCTGGGAGAGGCAACAAAGAGCATAGGAAGCAAATATTGCACATAATGTCAGTACAGGAAAGTAACTAACCATTGTGTTCACCCCTTGGTGACCAGTCATCACATTTTAACCTGGTCTTAGTAGCCAATTACTATTGCAAATGCATTGGTACAATCAAGAGTACTTGTAACTTACCAAAGTAATAATAGGCATTGTTCAAACACAGCATTGGGATATTCCTGGAGTTAATTCCCTGCACGGACTGTGATAAAGCAGAGCAGGCTCTGCAGAAGAAAAATAATTACTAACATGAGGTAACAGTTGATAATGAGAAACCATAACAATTCATGGGTTGCAAATTCCACTTTTACACCACAACAATCCCCAAAAAATTAAAACGCTGGAGAAAAAAAAAAAAAGTATTCTTAGATTGTATTATTGAACTCCAAAAATAAAATAAATCACCAACTGTAATTGCTTGTATATAACATCCTCTACAAAAAGGCTGTGATGGCACATTTACAAAAAACAGATCAAATAGTATTTTGGTGCGATATTGCTGCTAGTCCCATCACTCTTTCAGAGGGCAGAGGTGGAAAAGGACTGCCCAAAGAAAGAGTCTTTAGGAAGGTTATTGCTTCCACGCCCCCCATCAAGCTTTCTACGCCTCCAATAACAACTCGGAACAAATATTGTGTCAAACCTGAGAGCGAAGGTTCCCCTTCGCGTGCACACAATGCTCAAAAGCACAGCTGTAAACGAAAACCAAAGAAATGTATCTGTCGTCTGTCAAAACGGAGCCGCTGTGCATTGACGCAGTCATGGGATATTACCACCTCACTGAAAATATTTGTTCTTTGAGGAAATTAACTCAAAACCACACAACTGTTATCTTTCAAGTTCCTCGACCAGAAAAAAAAAATAATAATAATAAAATATTGAGTTGTGGAGCCTTGGTTGCGATTTTATGCATTTTTTGGGAAGGTCTTGGGGTGGGGTGGGGGGGGGGGGGGGGGGGGATGGGGGGGGGAGGGGGGGGGGGGGGGGGGGGGTTTTCCCCCCATTGCACAAGAAATGAAGAGAGGGGGAAAAAAATCCCATCAGCGGAAAAGGCAGAGGAGGGAAGCAGCGCTGCGATGCCCTGTGATGTGCTGTGATACGCTGTGATATGCTGTG
>OMKI01045445.1:0-17700 GCA_900302315.1 Phycis blennoides
GACTGAGTGAGAGAGAGAGAAATACAAAGAGAGAGATATAGAGAAAGAGACAGAATGAAAGAGAGAGAGAGAAATACAAAGAGAGAGATATAGAGAAAGAGACAGAATGAAAGAGAGAGAGAGAGAGAGAGAGAGAGAGAGAGAGAGAGAGAGAGAGAGGGAGGGTGATTACAGGCGGCTGTGGAAAGCAGATTAAAAGTGCGGGTCTCACGCTGGTGCCCACCGGGCCGGGCTTTAGCCAGCTGACCCCTGGCTGCAGACCCAGGGTACATCTGTCTCTTATGGGTCAGTAGGGATGCACACGTACCCATCGCAGCTGAGCAGCTTGCAATGGAACCAGGAAGATTGGAAAGTAAACGGCGGCGTTTCATTTCGGCGGCTATTAGGCGTACTTTATGGTGCTGATGTTAAACAACAAGAGAAACTTGAGCTTCCTCACAGGGACACAACATGAACCGAAACAGACTCCAAAAACAGAACGCTACATTGGCGCTAAAAATAGCCCTTGTTTGGGCCAATCATTAAATTTCCCCAATTTTATCAAAGATACTTCCTTCTCCCCTGTTCTGTACTGTGATTGGCCGGATGTGGATCTTCCCCGGGGACAAGTGGTGGTGCTGGGGTTGAAAAAGCAAAGAGAAAACTAGATCTCAAGTGTCTGAGACAATGGCTGCTCTGTGTGTCTGGTCGACACTCTTTTATTGGAAACATTAGGTCAGGGAATCCAGGGGTGTATTTTTGTTTGTTGGACAGACAGACAGAACAGCAACGTGTTGTCAAAGCATTGCATGTGATATCCTGCAATGAAAGGCAGTGATAAAAAGGAACCTAGACTGGACCTTGTTTGAACCTAGACTGAACCTAGTCTGAACCTAGTCTGAACCTAGTCTGAACCTAGAATGAACCTAGTCTGAACCTAGAGTGAACGTAGACGTTCGTCTCACCCAGCTACTTCTGCACAACATCAAACACAAAGGTTCTGAATTCAGCCATCGTTGGGTGAAGTTCGTCTTTTCCGCATGTTCCCGACAGTCGCACACTGTTGGGTTCTAAATAAATAATATTGTACAACCAGCCCAGCTACGGGCAGGCGGGAGGGGGGTGTCCACCAGGGGGCTTGAAGGAGCACAGGCCCCCCTCAAACATATGGTATTGGGTACAATACATAGTCAAAACATGAATTCAGGCATATAAATAAATCTTGATGTCGTGATGCACATGTTCTCCACACTGCTCTGCAAGGCTGGGTGTTTATCTGCGTACCTCCTGGGCCACCACTAGGAAAACAGTCTGGAGACCATCGCTGCCGTTCACACAATTTTGAAAAGGATCATTTTGTCCCCATCACTTTTTAAAACCCTAATTTGTTAAACATTTTTGCGAAGAACAACTTAACGTCGTTACCGTTATTCCTTCAGTCGTGTCTATCTTGTCATATTTAAGGGCAGTGATATTAGATAGCGTTATCTCTGGGCAGACTGCCATGCGCCGGTGCCTTCGGTACATGTGATGCTGGCGTTGTTCCATTGACATGGCGTTGCAGCTGTGGATGTGACGCAGAGGCCTACGCACGACTGTTACTCTCATGCGGCCGGCGGTGTTGGTGCGTTTCATGTCGAGTCGCATCGTCCACTCTGCAGTAGTCCAGGCTACGGCCTTTTGATGTGCCGTTGAGCAATTATTTACTCATAACGATCTCCCATTGCAATGCCTAAAATGTGACCCTCCCTTCCTGGAGACCGCTGGCTGCAGGCAATGCCCCCGGCGGTACAACGCGGCGTCTGTCCCTTTATCAGCAGTGACCCTGTGAGGATTATGCAACACCCGTCGACCCGGGAGACACACAGGCCCAGTGTGTCCTGTCATGCTATCTCCTTACAGCACCATCCGATACCCTTAGCTGCCCCTTAAGGTGCCAGGGTCACCGGCCTGACCGGTGGTGGTGGTGGTGGTGGTGGTGGTGGTGGCGGTGTGAGAGGGTCAATAGCACCGACAACACCGCCTGGGTTTCTGTTCTCGTATACATCCGATACACGGCGACCAGTTCGGAGTGGTGTGCACCTCTGCACGTTGTGGACATGCCCCACCGGCCCGGGACGCGGACAACCGCGAGCGCTGACATCCCATAAACCTGAGGGCAGGCCGGCGGGGACCGCGGCGCGCGGCGGGGAGCGGACCATGCGTGGTGAGTACAGGACGTGCACCTCGCTGAAGATCCCCGTAATCCTATTAAGAGTGACCCGGCGCACGGCGGGGGGGGGTATTTAGTCCCCAGGAACAGAGGCCGCGGGGCAGGAGGTCCGCGGCGGGGCGGTTAAACGGCGGACTTGCAAATTAAACGATTAAATGCGGGGAAAAGAGGCAAGATGCTCAACCTTAAGGTGGATGTGGTTTGTGAGGAAGTCTTCGTGGTGACACGGAGTATCGAGTGAGCCTGGTGATGAGGCATGAGTTGACGTGAGTGTCTGTCGGGGGTCCTGCCTCCGCACATGTGACGCACACACTGTTTGGTTTGCCGTTGTCGTTGTTCAAAGTGAAATTCATTAAAATTGTTAAAGAGCCGACTGACATGCCAAACGACTGACCCGCGGAGACACTTCCAACCAGGATGTAAACAAACCAACGACAACCTTTCAATTTTTAGGGTTACATTTATGGTCAGCTAACCCGAACGACGTGTCCCCCAAATTCATGCTTTTAGTTCGTTCACTAGACAAGATGTCCACCACCGCAACAACGACAACAACGACGACGACAACAACAGCAACAGCAACAACGACAACAACAACAACAACAACGACAACAGCAGCAGCCATCAACACCAACAAGCAAAGGAAGTTCCACTTACTGCCACTCCATGATTTCAACAGAGATTTGATGCTGATTTCAAAGAATCCTGAATCCTGCTGGCTGGCCATGGCTGCGGCTCCCTAGATGAGGACTACAGTGCGCTGAAGTGGACCGGCGTGGACCGGCGTGGCTGCAGCCTCTGAGCCCCGAGCCAGCAGCAGGTAGAGCCTACCGTCACCTCGCTGTGACGCGCTCACTGCTGCTGTGCCACGGGCGAGAGAACGAGAGCCGGACAGAGGGAGAGAGACAGAGCGAGTCAGAGAGAGAGAGGGAGGGAGGGAGGGAGGGAGAGAGAGAGAGCTACAGTGGTTCCACCCACTCCTCCTCCTCCCACTGTGTCATGTCCTTGGCTGTCAGTCTGTCTCTTTGCTCTCTCGCTATCGCTCTCTATCCCTCCATCTCCCTGCTCTGGCGTCCCTCTCTCTCCTTACCGCACACCCTCTCTCTCTCACTCCCTCCCCCTCCCACTCTCCCTTTCTCTCTGTCCCTCCCTTCATTCCTCTAATGCTCTCTCTATCTCTCTCCCTCTTTCTCTGCCTCCCACTCTCTCTATCCCATACTTTCTCTCTGCCTCCCACTATCTCTCTCCCTCCCTCCCTCCCTCCCTCTCTATGACACTCTCTCATTCCTTGCCTCCCTCTATCTCTCCCTCCCTCTGTCCATCTCTCCCACCTCCCTCCTTCTTTATCTTCCTCCCTCCCTCCCTCCCTCCCTCCCTCCCCCCTCCTCCCTCTAAAGCCGTGGCAGAGGGCAGTGGGCGTTAGCGTCGGTGGCAGCACAGCGAGTTAGCTTCCTTTAAATAACCGCGCGGAGGCAGCGGCCGCAGGAAGCAATCCTCTTAGCGCAGCCCGCTTAATAATAACTAACCACTCTCTCTCTGCTCTCTCTCTCTCGCTCTCTCTCTCTCTCTCTCTCTCTCTCTCTCTCTCTCTGTCTACTATCGCTCTCTATGTCTCTCATTATCTTTCTCTCTCACTCTATCTCTCTCTCTCTCTCCACTCTCGGTATGGGTACTCTCTCTCTGTGCCGAGGAGCATCTCACCAGGCGTGGCCCCCATCCCCAAGGCTGTGGGGGCCACGCCTGGTGAGATGCTCCTCAGCACAGAGCTCTCGCCAGTAGCACCAGAAGTTAGTAGAGTAAGTAGCGAAGACATAACAAAGAGCATCTGGTTCATTGGGGGAGTGAATATGAGGGAGGGAGGGGTCTCCTCTGCTGATGGCCGAGCCAATGAGGATTAAAGAGATTTCCTTGAGTTTACTGTGTTCATGTGGGGGTCCGGGAGGGACTTGAGGCAACACTTGGCGGATTAAGACTTCCTTACTTTGGGGGACGTCAGCTAAGGACATCAGTGTGTAAATATTTAAAACCCTGGCTGAGGTCGGCTGGGCCTTCACCTTGGTATGTCACTCTCAATATACATGATTCATGTTAAGTCACAATGCACTGAATGGGGACAGAGAGAACATACATGAATGACGGACACCTGATAACTCTGTTGTTCAGCTTGTTTGTGTGTAAACACAGACTGTAAGCCATATGCATAGACTGTCCCTCTCTTCAGTCAGAGCGGGATTATTCAATTTAATCGATAGAGCGATCCAAACATGAATCAACATCTTTAGCACATCCCAAGGCATATCCATATCTTATCGCTGCAGGAGATTGAAAATATCCATATTGCAATGTTCCCTTCTCTACTGCCATGTTGCACTTTTATTCTAATCCTATCAGATCTGCCGCCTACCCATCAAGATATAAATACGTGACCCGTTACATAATGCACTATTCGCGCATAACCCGTTCGCCTTTCAGGGCCAACAGCACGCTTTTATTTTGAAGTGCATGCTCATCTAGTGCATGTTCATCGAGAATGGGGATAATGGGGATCATGTTTAATCTGTAATAAGTCATGCACAGAGGTTGTGCTCTTGGCTGTCTGGCATGAATGGAAGCCACAGTTAGATGAAAATGCTGCATGCTGAACTGTTGAAAATGTTAATCTATTTTCTTGGACTTGACTTTAGTCCAAACAATTATATAAAATGATCCTATTTAATCTGATATATAAAAAGTACCACAACAACTTTTTAATGCACAAGTTTCATCCCTTAATCCATCCAACCATCATCCACCCGTTCATCCATCTATCTATCCGTGATGAAAGAGCAGAACTCAAACAGGTAATGCAGATAATGTGAGTGAAGTGAAGCTTTAGAATGTGTTGCATTTAAGTTCAGGCCACAGGGCCATTACGGTGAATGTGATAGTTGTTCCGAGCTCGTCGAGGTAAAGGATCTATATTAGACCTGTGATTCAGCACGATGTGATATGCTTACAGTACGGGGAAGCTCGTTCTATTTTTACACCACCGCGTTTGATGTTACAGTAAATTGCATCGATGCAAGCAGATTAATCTTCGGAGGGAGACGCAGCTCGCTGAACGCTATGCGTAGAGTCGCGACCAAATGTCATTACAGCAAAAAAGCCACTTACTATGAGGTATCACATTAAAATGGCACACATAAAAGCCTTTCATTAGCATATCTCATGCATGGCTGCCTTGTACCGTTAGCTGTAATCTATTCATCTTGGCTGGGCCATCGACAGAGCCTTCCAGGAGCAGGTGATTATGCAATTCCCTCGTTGGCTAATTTCAGAGACTTTTAAACAAGGCTGCTTCGCAGGAAATGGTTTATGTTGAGAGGGGTGGAGGGGGAACCCAAATGCACACACACAAACACACACATACACACACACATGTACACACGTACACACACACACACACACACACCCCACCATGTCTTCCGCTGCATCTTGAGCACAATGCATGCCAAGCACTCAGACTCAGCACACAGCTCTCAGTTTTGTGGTCATACGACAGATACACTTTTCAGAATAACAAGTCCTCATTTAGAGTTGAAGTGAAGCCACCCGCTCTAAACTATACTCAGGAATGTAGTACAACTGAAAAATTTGATAACTGAATAAATTTTTTTTAATATTCAGTTCTTCATTCAAGAAGTAGTCTTTTCTTGTCTAACTGACGGAAAACCCTCCACATCCAGCAGTTACTGCGAGTTTCAATGCTTAATCAACAGGCTGTGCTGGCAGCCGTTTAATAACTTCAGCTATGTACAGGGAGGATATTAACAGATATTTATTCATTTTTCAACAGACTATGGACCATGGACGTCAGAGAAAGCATTTTTTTCTCTCATTTTTTATCAGATTTCTCATTAAAATGCCACGCTGACACGACTTGAGAGAGAGGGATTATGGGATATCTTGACAGCCCGGCTCTAAGTTTGGGTATCGTTTGGAAATATCAGGCCTGCTGTCACCCCTGAGAGACTTTAGCACAGTGTTTAGGACATAACAACGGATCGTGATGTCCTTCTACTTGCCAAGGACACAAGTCCAGCCAGCCCACCGAGTTGTAGAGTGCTTCCACTATCCTAAAGGATCGATACATCTTCGCTGCATTCAGCACGCGCTTTCATCCAAAGCCATCCTCAGACACATGTTATTCAAGCACAGGCAGGGGTTAGGCACCTCGCTCGAGGATGATCTACAGGCTAGATGTTGGGGATCACACCCAAACATAACCTAACCACCTGCACCTTATGTCACAAACTTCCCCTTGTACTCTTATCCCGGCAGAAAAGGTGATGTCTCATTCCACTCTGTCTGTCACACCGCACAATCCCAAAGCTGTGTTTACAAGCAACAACATCTTACGGGGGTAAGACTGTGTTTACAAGGAGGGGGGGGGGGGGGGGGGAGGGGGGGGGGGGGGGGGGGGGGGGGGGGGGGGGGGGGGAGCGTGTGCGGGGCTCAGTCACATCCAGAACTTATTAAAAGCATTTTTCAAGCTCGGTCGAAGGTGAGGAATGTGAGGCACGTCTGTCCAGTTCTTAAGCCATCTGCTCAGACCCTCGACTCCCCCCTTAACTTCAGCACTCGCCCCGTGCTCTCACCTCGTCCTCCCTCGCTTGCGCTCTCTCTCTCTCTCTCTCTCTCTCTCTCTCGATCTCCCCTCTCTTCTTTTCTCACCCGCAAATAAACATTCCAATATTGTTTTGAATAGCGAGACAGTTCTCAGGTGTTGCCTTTGAAATGTGTGCATGTTCACTTCTGAGGGGCACATCTCTCTATGTTCATTTCAGAACATGATTTTGGCTCTTTAAAACATTTGTTATTACGAGGCAGCGAAGCCAACTTTTGTTACAGTTGAATGGATTAGAATGTTATTTAAATACCATTTGTTTGTATTCATGGTCTACTTTACATGGTTGGTGCAGTGTACGGTTTTAAAAATAGAACAAATCCCATTAATAAGAAGTCACCAGATTCCTGTTTAAGGTGAGAGATTTGACAAAGTGATGCCAGCAGCTACAGAACTTCGCCCATTATCAGTCGTCCGCCACCACGAAAACGCAGTTGGCGAAATGAAATGAAAAGATACAAAAAAAAAAAAAAAAACTTTAAAAAAAAGTCTGCTGCACCTACTTTCAAGAATAGTGGGTCTCTTCCGCTGCCGCATCTTTCTAAACTTCCCTCGGTAGTCGGCCCCGCCGGGGAGCCTGTCCAGGGGCACCAGCTCATCCAGCTGCTCCGAGCGCTCCCGTTCGCCCTCACGCAAGTCCCGCGCAACGCCTGAGGACATGCTGGATGGCAGGGAGCCCACGGGGAGTCCGCTCATTCTTCCAGGGACTTCATCTACAACCTGCCGGCCGGCGCCGGCTCTCTGGAACCTCTATTCACGCGCGTCCGCCTTCTTCTGTTTGCTGTTCTCTCCCCCCCCCCCCCCGGCCCACGGGTCCTCCTTCTGGGTTCGAGCGCTGAGGTCCCCCTGGAGTGGAGGAGCTGCCCCGGGCCCCGCTGGCTCGCTCGTCTCTCGCTAGCGTGTTTTAACCCTTGCACTTGTCAGGGCAGTGGAGCGCGTTATACTGTACTGCTCATGAATGGGGCAGGTGTAGAGTTACTGAGGAGCCCCTCCTCTCTGACACAAACCAAAGAAAACAGCTAAAGGCAAAGAAGGAGGAGAAGGAGAGAGGTGAGGAGAGAGAGAGGGAGACGGGCAAAAGAAAATGTTGTTACGCCGCGCGGACAACGTATGGGAAGAGAGACGGGGGAGAGAGAGAGAGAGAGAAAGGAGAGACAGAGGCGAGGAGAAGGGGAGAGAGAGAGAAGGAGGCAGACAGACGGACAGACGCAGAGAGAGACAAAGGCAACAGCACCCTGTGGAACGATATCTGTTCAAATAAAAGCTTGCCATATACTTTGTTTATGAGTTGTGGTGTGAAATATAATTTGTGGCATTTACGAGACTAACTATCTATAAAAGGCTTGCAATCAACAGTCCTAAAAATTGACAAAATTGTAGGAAAAGCTCAAATTCAAAGCCCAACAGTGGCCTTTTTCTTGTGTGAAAATGCTGATGCATGACAGAGAAATGTGCTTCTCATTCTTCCAGTTTCTGCAAACTCAAGTCACATTTCCAAACATTTACATAGAAAAAATGCTCCAAACGTGGAAATGAACACTCGCATACCTAGCAGCGAAGCCCATTATTTTAATATTAACATGAAAGAGACACACCTAGCGCATGAACAGGTTTTTCCTTCCCTGACCCACATTAGCAATACAAACAGCCGGTGAGCATACAGAGGTGTTGACCGTTTCATGAAGACATCCCAGCAGGCATTATGAAGCAGCCCAGTCATGCCATGTCTCTCTGTTCAATGGGTCAGATAGAGAGATTTTAAATTAGATCAGGTGTAAAGTAACACATCTTCACTATTTCCTCACGATACCGCTCGTCCCATAACACAATAGACAATATCTGGGCTCCAGCCCGACTAAATATAGTCAACATTCATCTGGATGTCCAAACCAAACAAATGCTTGAACACTGTTGGTCTATTAAGACAACACAGTCGTTTCACTATTCATCCTTGTGTCAGAGAAAGTGTCAGGGAAAGGTAGCCTGGAGAGATGTTTTGCTGGAAAGACAAGAAGCAGGCGTCAACATACATGGCAAGGTTACACATGTCTGTTTGTGACTAAATTACCTGTTTGGCCGACTAGAGAGCTCCCTCAAAACACATTTTTAGGTCAGAATTTGCTAACGCTAACCTTCTGAGTGTTAAGTCTCTTTTAGTTACTTTTTTACACGCCTAAGGTTAGGAAATAAGACCGCGTATCCCCAAAACGATAATATAGGCCTTAACACACAAATTAAGATGATTGTAACAGCTAGTAGCCTCAAGTAACGCAAACAGATGCTTTGGTGGGCTTTTTTTTTTTTTTTAGGCTTTGTGTATTTCATCTGACGCTTTTCGCTTCCAGTCCTAACTAATTGGGCCCATTATGTGACACATTATCCCGTTGTTAGTTTGTATTTATGTTTTATTTATCACCATGATAAATGTTTTTTTTCTCAGCCGTGTGCACTTTACACGAAGTGTGCTTATGGAAGTGGTCATGGTATGATGGTGCCCCCTGCTGTTTTGCAGTTTAACTACAGAGAAAAGAGTGAGCTTTCCGTAACTAAATCATCTCTAGCGCCATCACAGTAGAGATTATCACTCAGGTTTTACGGTTTGCAATTAAGTTTATAGTTTTCAATCTGAACCAGTGTTTGTACAAATATGAAAATTGTTTGTTAATTTATCACACACTTCATGGGTAAGATCCTTTTGAGAGAACTGAGAACATTTGAGAGAGATACGAATCGAATTGTCATTATGTTTTACCGAAAACACCTGCACATGATTTCAACAGTCCTGTATAAAAAAAAAAAAAAAAGACAACTGACTCAAATCATTTTTTTCCCCTCCGAAAACACAAAATCTATGCAGCCAAAAATCCCACGTCTGTGCCAACACACCACCAATCTCAAAAGATCCGAGGCGTCATCACCCCGCGTGTCCAATGTGTGTCAGTATGTGGAGCACGACAAGTCAGCCTGGACACACGGAGCCACCGGCGGCACGAGAAACTCACACCCCGAGGCGCTACACAGCCCGGTCACCATGGTGAGAAGCGTTCCAATTTAGCTCAGCGCTCCGAGCAGGGGCCCGGGATGAATAATTGATAGATATCACAGGCTAATTTTAGCGCATTTCTGTTGAGAAGTGGGAGGGGCGGGTTAAATCCCCACTATGCTAGGATAACAGCACGTCCGTAGGTAGGTCAGCTCGTAAGCTTTAGGAGCGTTGTCCCGCAAAATTGTCATCACATCGACACACATCAACACATCAACGTGTCGTCAGTCAACTGAAGAGAGAGGAGTCATGAGGTCTGTATCATCGGCTGTTGCGTTGCCTGAGTCTGAAAGCAGCCCGTCCAAAGTCAACTTTCTCACAAACTCCCAGAGAGAGGTAGCGGATAAGTGCCTCCTGTGTTTGAGACCTTTTTTGATTCCTCACCTCCTCAAGCCACAGCTCACAATCAAACACTCTCCACACACTGAATCGGGCTGCTGGGATAAAATCGGTTTCTTTCGCCTTACAGAAACACCAGTACAAACAACAAAACTGGATTGCAAACAAAACTGCTAGCAATTGAAATGCTTGAAACTTGTTCTGGTGACTTTCTTACTGTATTAGCTGCAATGAAATGTTGTACCCTCTTATGACAAATGTACTATTTGTAAGTCGCTTTGGATAAAAGCGTCTGCCAAATGCCCTAAATGTAAATGTAAATGGATTGTTCTCCTTCAATACATAGTCATTAACAAACATTTCCTCATCGTATTTTGTTTCGCTCTGAACACAATCTGGCACATTTATCAATATAACTATAAGAGGTATTAATATAAGAAGACAGGAAAAAGAGAAAAAAGTACCCGCAACAGAGAGCTCTATAGAGCGGCCCTTGAAGAAAAAAACCTCCACCTCAACAGTGAGTAATTATTCAACAGATCGCATGATCCCTTCACCTGTTCTGTCCAAGCTGGGGTTAGCGAAACAATAGCGCCATTCAGGCTCTGTAAACAAGCCCAGCAACAGCACCTGTTCCCTGGGTCTGAGGCTGGCTATTATCTGGCGATGGGAGTGGGCTCCAGGTGACAGCCTCCTTGCTCCCTCCATGGCCCTTGAAAATGACGGCCATCTTAAATTACTGTCAGGCGATTCTCACGAGGCAAGTGCTAACACGCTGACCACGTCTTGTTCTTTTGAATCTTTCTGGGCGTGTTGGGTTGATGGGTAGCCTTACTGGGTCACTTCCTGCCCGGGTCAGCAGTATGTGTGCAGAATGTGATAGCATTCTCCTTAGTTACTTCCAGGTTGGAGGAAAAAAACAGTTTGGAAATTGTGCAAGAAAGTGAAAGAGAATAAAATGGTCATGTCTGTTGCCATATACTGTATGACTGTATGTCTGTTGGAAAACTACATATATAAATTAAACTGATATGTAAATGACCTTGGATGACCCTGTCTTTATTCTTTGGTGAACCAGGTAGACTGGGCTCCACATGCTTCTGAACAAGACGTTTGCTATGTAGTGGTACTTCACAGCATGCTAGCGTACCAGCAACCAGCACATCCCAAGCACCATGGGAAACTATAAACCTATAGTATGACATAAGCTAATCAAACTCAACACACTGGCCACTAAAGACGCACAGCATGTGTGCACCACAAGCCTCTCGTCTCGTCAGTAAAGATGGCCAGAAGGCCCCACGGCCTGGTTCTCCTCCCCCTCACTCCCGACTCTCTGGCTCCGGACTGCTGGACTTCTGTGTCACGGTTAGGGGGACTTCAAAGGTCTATCCTCCTGACATCTATGGCATGCTCACACAACCAAGAGTCAAGCTTTGTTGCCCTGGGCCCTACATCTCAGGGACCGGCCGGTCGAGAGGCATGGTGGGCTCTTCTATACGAGCACTGCATGGTGAAATGAGTCAGACCTCCGCACGGCTCTCTCCTGCTTCTGTCATCGTGAACACTGGCTTCTATTGAGACGGGACGGACATTTTTGTTATGGACAGTTCAACATCTCAAGATTGCTTTTGTTCAAATATCTGGAATGTCAATCGCCAGGGATTAAATGATCAAATACAGACATTGTCTATTGACTTTTATTTTGGGAGAATGTTGATTTTTCGGACAAATAATTGTTATGCTCTACACGTGTCACTTTGTATGAGTATCATTCAGTGGCTTTAGATCACATAAATATGAATAGGTATCGATTAAACCCATATTCCTGGTCCATCATGTTTAATTGAAACTTACAGTTTGGGTGCTGAACTGACTATTACTATTCCAATGGCAAACTCAGATTTGAGGACTTGCTGAATAAGGGAATTGATGGTTCAATAAAGTTTAAAGTTTAAAATGGCTTGCCCCATCAAAGACATATTTCTAAAAAGCGTTGACAGGTGGACTTTAACAGGTGTGTGTTTTCTCTTCTGAAGAACTTTCCCTTTGCCCTTGGTGGAAAAGTTAACTTCTCAATATCCTAGGCTGGTCCTGTTTTATTATTGGCTTGGAGCTTATTGTTTTAAACAAGGATTTTTCTCATTATACGGTGTGTGTGTGTGTGTGTGTGTGTGTGTGTGTGTGTGTGTGTGCGCGCGCGCGTGCGTGCGTGCGTGTGTGTGTGCGTGTGCGTCCTTGTGACTTCGCACTTTTTTTTTTTTTTTTTTTGCAAAATTGGCCCAGATTATATTTAGTATCCTTGAGTTGTAGGAGAGAAAATAATCCGTGTATCCTATAGTAAACTGACTTCATTTAAATAACTGCTATATCATGATACATTAAATAACTGTTACCACACATCAAACACGACATGGATCTGCTTCCAAAGTCACCAGGTAAAACTCAGCTTTACAGCCTGTTATTATGGGATGTTATTGGGATGTTTCTTTTTTAGAAGGTTAGAAATGCTCCAAGAAGAGCAGGTAAGAAGACTAATAGGAAATTGTTCGCTTCTAGCGGTGATAAACTCTATACATACTGTATACCTACTATACACCTTAACGCGTGGACCAGAGGAGCGTCAGAGCCAACATCCTAAATACCTTTAGGTCTCGGCGGTAGAAACTATTCCATCCTCTCCGCTGCGAATGGCGTCGAAACGGGTCTCCAAGTGTCCTACTGGGTGGTCTGTCAAAGTGTACTTGTTCCCACAGGACAGGACTGGTGGCCCCACTGTACTGCTGCTCCCAATGTACTGCTAGTCCAAGTCTCCATCAACTGTGGAGGAACCAAACTCCACCCCTAGCGACAGCGCCAGCCGGGCCTGCTGCGCTCCTAGACGAAGAGATGATCACGGGTTATCGCGTTATCCCGGTCTACCGCACGTTCGTTTCCGGTCACTTGCTTCCCCGTGAGCTGTGTATGCCGGTTAACAGTCCCCGGAGCGAAAAGAAGAAGAACATGACGAGAAGAAGAAAAAGGACAACAACAACAACAACAACAACAACAACAACAACAACAACAACAACAACAACAACAACAACAACAACAACAACAACACATGTGCATTTTTTGACGAACAATTTTCACAAAGCGATATCCAAAACAGTCCCGCCCTATCGCCCCTAAACCCATATAACCAGAAGTCCCGCCCAACAGCGCTCGTTCGGAGCATCCCGTCCCAGGTCCGCCGAGAGATGAGACGACTGGAGCGAGGTGCTGCCCTCCTGAATAATGGAGACACGGCGGAGATCTCCTTTCTGGGCCGTTTGGGTGAACGGGTTCTGGGCCGTTTGGGTGACCGGGTTCTGGGCCATAGTCCGGGTTCGTATTGATAGGATGGTTTCTGCCCGTGTTCATGTTTCTGACTGGATGTTTGTCTCATGTTTATAGGGATTTAATCTGAAACTGGGCTGTGTAACAGGTGGGCCACACACCAGGAGACCAAGTGTTCATTTAAAAAGGCCTTAGCGCAATAATTTTTTTATTCAAACAAAACAGTTAAACATAGTGTATAATATAACATAAAATACATTATAAATGGTGTGACTCAAGTTCCAAGATACGATATGAAGTGTTACATCTAATTAAATATCCCCAAGTAATCCTAATGAAATCAAACGACATGTAGGCGTTAGGCAATTAAAACCATCTCGAACAGATTGTGAACGTAAACTCATCAGTGTAACTAATGATATAAAATACGTTTTTCCGTTTTTCACCGATAGAGGTCATAAAAGGACGCAGAACACTCCAACATTCAGTCACTAACGCCTTGTCACACAACAGCTGATGATCAGTTATTTATGTGTGTGTATTCATATGTACACAGACTGTTACTAAACTATATATATATATATATATATATATATATATATATATATATATATATATATATATATATATATCTGCACCACCATGCAAACAACTATAATAATTCATGGCTTTGTCCAAGGTTTCGGCCAGAAGTCTCCTGCGTCTCAGGCCACGGATTCAGCTGGCCGGGATTATAAATAACTGGAGCAGTGTTAAATACCTGGCTGCTATCTTATCAAATGTCACACTTTTATGTATTCCGGTGAGTCATGACGGGAACATGCCCAAAGCCCCCGTCCAGAGCTCCGAGCAACAGGAATTGCTTCTTCAAGCGTACAGCCGACACTCGCCCATCATGGCTGTCACGGTGACGAACCAGTGCCCACCATGTTCAGGTGCCGCTCAATCCGAAGTGACAGACGTCATAATGATATTCAAGAAAGGCATACATAGGCGGCCATATTCCTCCCCACCCTCATTTATTTGTTTTCTTTCTCCGTAAGTTCTGTAATAATTTACATTTGGTTGTTTACTGTACATATTTAACAAGGAGAAAGTTGTTGTGCCGTGTGTGAGCATGTGTGTGTGTGTGTGTGTGCGCATGTACTAGACTGTGGTTGGTTTCCACCTGAAGAAGGTATCAAGGTAAGTTTGAAGCTTTTATCCAAGTCTCCAAAGCAATTAAAACCACGCTCCCGAGCAGGATTTTGAAAGTCATGTCATAGTCACGCATGGATTCACATTATGCGATTATCCTCTGAGAATATTCATAAACAAAAGCCCCCTCGCAAACAGTTTTCGTGAGCATAGGAAGATTTTACTGCGTGGGAAAACCGCTATTTTGCGAGTGCCGTCTCATGGGCCACAATAATCTGTATTCATTGCAAAATTGGATGGGATTTTTATGAGTCTTAAATGGATCAGATATTTTGTCGAAGCCGTCCACACATAGCAAGAATTTGGAACATAATGCATCTTGAAAGATTGCCCATCGTGGCACCGAGGGCTTCATTTGCATTCCCATGAAGAAGTTACCGACGCGATCCAAGCTGAACAGTAAATGCGGAAAAAACCCAAACTATTTAGATTTGCGTTCAACACGCATTACATCCGAGAGGCGTGCGATACCCGCGATTGGCTTTTGTCACCGGCCTACACGGAGGACCGTTCTGTCCGTCCACCTACTAATCTGCTCATGGCCAGCCTTCCCCCGGTGCCGTCATTACATTTAACAGCCACAATTACCTCGGGTGATTCATCGCGTTTGTAAAGAAGAATCTTCCCCCGGTGAGACGCGTGGGCATCCAGATTCCCGCGGATGACGCGGGGGGGGGGGCCCCGGCGAGCCCGTCCCCCCACACCGCGGAGCCAAGCGCTCGGCTCTCGCTGCCAAACAACAGAGCGGGAGAAGCCGCCGTGACGTTACGCTCCGACGGCAGATGCTCAAAGGTAGGTGTGAGAGCCGTCTGTCCACAAGACTCATTTCAAGGAACGCGTCTTGTGTTTTTTTTTCGTTCCGTCCTAGTTAAAAGAACACAAGGGAGAAAGGGAGACGTTGAATATGAAACGAAATCAAACGCGAGCCTCTTGTCACCACGCTGCAGTGTGTGCACGCAGGGGGGGGGGGCGCCAGGTAACCTGACCGGTCCCTGGGAATTAGGGGCCCTGGGCAAACGACGCTCACTCCCCGGGTTGCGTTAGTATGCCGTGGATGTCTTTTAACCACAGCGTGGGCCTTTGAAGTCCCCGAACCGTGACACAGAAGGCCAGTGGTCTGAGAGACACAGAGGGAGGAGAACCAGGCTCGGGGAGAGGAAGGGAGATTAGGAGAGAGCGAGGGAGGGGCGAGAGAGAAGGGGGGGGCCTGCAGGTCAAAGTGTGGATCAATGACTCACATTGCCGAGTGTCTTGCGGGTGGGCCTTCCACGGCTCTGATTGGACCGAGTTGCTCGGCTCTGCAAACAACATCGACAAACACTCAGATGAGATGTGCAGCCATGTAGAGCGCTGTGTCTGTTGGCTCGCGGGGGGGGTGGAACACCAGTCAATGTGTTTGATCACTATGACCATATAGATATAACGCGGAATGGGATGCACCGGCAGTTTTCCTTCAGCGTTTGCTTTACCGCGCGGCCATTTAGCGGATGCTTCTCTAATACAAAGTGAGTGGCAGTGCATTTTTCAATCCGTGTCGATAAGGAGCAGGGTCCGGGCGTGGGGCTCAAGGACTGCGGACCTCGGGGTTCGAACCCGTAACCTTTCGACGGGGAGACACGCCCCCTAATCCCCATCAGACCGTGCCGTTACGTTTCTTACTTTATTAGATTGCGATTTCACGAGGCATATTAAACTACACAAATAAAATAAAACCCCAACCCGAGCCGTTAAAAACTGAAATGAAACGGCTGATGTTGTTGGTGTGTGAGTGACACAGAAGTGAGACGGTCCATGTTGTTGGTGTGTGAGTGACACAGAAGTGAGACGGTCCATGTTGTTGGTGTGTGAGTGACACAGGAGTGAGACGGTCCATGTTGTTGGTGTGTGAGTGACACAGGAGTGAGACGGTCCATGTTGTTGGTGTGTGAGTGACACAGGAGTGAGACGGTCCATGTTGTTGGTGTGTGAGTGACACAGGAGTGAGACGGTCCATGTTGTTGGTGTGTGAGTGACACAGGAGTGAGACGGTCCATGTTGTTGGTGTGTGAGTGACACAGGAGTGAGACGGTCCATGTTGTTGGTGTGTGAGTGAAACAGGAGTGAGACGGTCCATGTTGTTGGTGTGTGAGTGACACAGGAGTGAGACGGTCCATGTTGTTGGTGTGTGAGTGACACAGGAGTGAGACGGTCCATGTTGTTGGTGTGTGAGTGACACAGGAGTGAGACGGTCCATGTTGTTGGTGTGTGAGTGACACAGGAGTGAGACGGTCCATGTTGTTGGTGTGTGAGTGCACTCGGGCGGCGAGGAAACACGATGCGGGTGAATATGCAAATGAGGAGCGAGAACTTGGCGACTTGCTGGCGTTGCTCTCATAAACAGATGGTTGAAGCACTCGCTGTTCCGGATCAATGCAATGGGCATCAGAGGTTGTATGACGTACATATGGTACGCTACAGCCGAGACACTAACAACACGGGCCTTCTGTTGTTCGCTCATCGATGGAGGCCTCTCTCTCTCTCTCTCTCTCTCTCTCTCTCTCTCTCTCTCTCTCTCTCTCTCTCTCTCTCTCTCTCTCTCTCTCTCTCTCTCTCTCTCTCTCTCTCTCTCTCTCTCTCCCCTTGCAGCCATTTTTTCGGTCACTCTGTTTCCCTCGTTATCCTCTACCTCTCTTCCATTCTATCCTTTCTTTCTTCCATTCTATCCTTTGTTTTCTCTCTCTTTCTGTCATTCCCTCCCTCACCCTGCTGCCTCTCCTCCTGGCCCGGGCTGTTAAGGCAGAGCGGCAGGACACACTCTCAGATCAATGGCGTCCTCTCTCCATACGGGCAGATCTGCCCACTGGGAGGAATCACTTCCCCTGGCCGTCCCCACGGTGAACAGCCCCCTGATCAGGCAGACGGCCCCGGCTTCCTCGGGGGGGGGGGGGGGGGGGGGGGCGCCCCCGG
>OMKI01045446.1:4572-17188 GCA_900302315.1 Phycis blennoides
TAAACTGAAAAGGGGAAGACTTTATAGATGAACATTAAATATACATGTCAGAAATTGTACTTATGTCACTTATTTTTTATATATTATTACAATCTGTGTGTGTGTGTGCGTGTGTGTGTGTGTGTGTGTGTGTGTGTGTGTGTGTGTGTGGACCCTTAAGGACCTTAAGCAGCTTATTCTCCGTCTTCTCTTCCACCTCTGGGATCACATCACAGGCCTCCACACACCACAGCCTGCAGGTCCCATCCTGGACGAGAGACATACACACATACTATTTTGCCAGAGAGCGAGAGAGAGATGGTGATGTAATGCTGATAGCAGACAGTCTGTAATCAAAGAGACAACAGAACTCAGAACTCAAAACTTTATTAATTATTATAATTATTATAAGTAGGTTTGCACCTACAAGGAATGTGTCTTGGTAAACAGTGAACAAGCAACAACAACACTAACAATAGACAGTACAACAGTCTGTACCTTGGAACAAGACGCCACCCATTTCCTGTCTTTACTGACTGACACGTCCGTCACCCAATCACTGTGGCCCTGGGGTTAAGACAGAGGAAGAGCTTGGACAATGACCTTTGATTCTTTCCTTCTTGAGTGTGTCACAATAGTGACAGGGGGGGGGGCAACATGTTTTATTGGTTTTCAAACATCCACTTTACTGTTCTCTTTCATGGAGTGTTGTGCTCTAAAAGGCGAACCGACCTTTAAGGTGAGTGTGTGGCGCTGGGAGGTCATATCCCAGAGTGCAACGGTCCTGTCGTAGGAGCAGGACGCCAGGAGCTGGGCTGAGACACAGGGAGGAACACACGGGGTAACACACTACTACACAGGAGGCTGAACATGGCCTCATTAACAGCTGGCTGATGGTGAACATCTTTCTACTGATGAAGACTGTGGAGGAGACGGGGAGAATGTTCAGTAGAGAGAGAGAGAGAGAGAGAGTGCTGCACAACCTAGTTTCTTAAAGACAACTGGGCAGAGTAGGCACCAGAATGTTTATGTTTAAGCTAGCACACTACCTTCACAAAGCGTGGGCCCGGGTCTGTACTCGCCGAGTTCCGAGGGGAATATAAATACTGTACAGTAAAAGTGTGCGAGTGCCTTGCTCCAGTGCTCACCGTCAGCAGAGAAGGCACAGGAGCTGACGGAGCCCGCGTGCACCCCTCCCAGCCTGATGGCCCCCTGGGAGCGGAAGGCCCCGGCCCCCAGGTCCCACAGCTGGAGGCTGCGGTCCCATGAGGCCGTGCACAAGAAGCGCCCGTTGTCGGTGAAGCAGCAACTGGAGACGGTGTTGCTATGGTTACTGCGAGATGGAACACAGGAGAGGCAAAAAAAAAAAAGCAAAGCAGCTGTACAAAACTGTCTGACTGGCCTGTCGTTTCCTACAATCAGTGGCACCAATATCAACACTCACATTCATGTTCAGTCAATCATGTTTCACTTTCAATCATGGACTGTATACTGAAACTCGCAACTGTTTCAAATGTTTACGTTTACTTTTGGCGTTTCCCATTTCTACTACGCATATTGTGTATAGACCATAGACATTGTACATTTTGACATAATCTTACTTTTCTTCTCTACTGTTCTGTTCTTTCTGCTGTAAAAGACACATTTCCTACTTCCTTTCCTTCTTTCCTTTCTTCCTTTCCTAACCGCAGTGTGCACCCTGTTCTGAGCTCACCTGTTGATGGACATGGTGGTCCGGTGGGCCAGCAGGTCCCACAGCTTGATGGTGCGGTCCACCGACACCGTGGCCACGTGCTGCCCCTGGGGTACGAACCTGCACCGCGTCATGGTGGACCTGTGATGGTCTGGGGGGGGGGTCATACTTAGTTTCATACTGAGCTGGTGACATAGCAGCTAATGAGACATGATCCTTTGTTACATTTTCCAAATGCTTCATGCAAATAAAGCTCTTTTGAAGTGAAGTGGGTGTGAAGTGAAGATGGAGACCTACCTCTAACCTTGTGCAGACACTCCCCATTGGAAGCCATGCAGATGTACATCACGTTGTCCATGTCAGAGACACATGCGATCAGCTTCCCGTCAGAGGACACGCTACAGGAAGTCAACAAGCCAGCATGCCTCGATGTCCACTATCTCACACATAAGAAATTGCATGTTATAGGTGAGGTGAAGGAGAGAACAGAGGGAGAACTGGTGGACCAGCGGATTACCAGGGTCTGTGACGTCTCCAGGTCCCAGCAGACCATCGTCTGATCCCAGGAGACGGTCACCATGCTGGAGAGAGAGAGAAACTAGTCGAGTTCAAACAAATATTAACTTTTGAATACAGTTCATAATGTCATTTGGTTGAGTGATCTAGTTCATGCATTTCGCCCTCGTCTAGACTTATCGTGTCGTCTGCAATTGCAGCGAGTCCAGGCCAAGCTAGTCATAAAAGAACAGCAGTTTTTTGATGACCTTAAAGATATGCAAGATCAATTACAGGAAAAATAAATAGCCATTAGTTACAATTGCCTTTTTGCACTCACTTTTACAGGAACTTATGCTGCTACACCAACATAGATTCCGACATTGCAGATTTTTTATCTTATGTTTGAAATTGTATGTTTACTTTTAGTATTAGGAATGTCTTGTCTGTTGTGTCTGTGCACTTTGTCTCACCATGGGTGACAAACATCCTCTCTATTCCCTTGCATGTCTTGTCATGTGAAGGAATTGACATTAAAGCCACTTTGAAACATTGAGGTGTCATTCAAGCCATCTGCCACCAACCCTTGTTGCATAATGGTAAACTCGCAGACAGCAGATGTTCAAATGGTTCCAATGTTAAGAGGCACAAGATGGTTGCAGTGCACATGTAAGGTGCGTGTCACTAAAAAGACAATTACACTGAATAATGGGAAAAGACATCAATGTAGTAAAATCAGGTACATTTTATTGAACTTGTTCCACGCCAGAGAGACATCTCAGGAGAAACAGCTGTAGAACTTAAACCAACATGGCTAATAGGACGTTCCCTTCCCTGTGTCCCAGTCAGCCCATGGCTGCTCTTGAGGTCCTGAGGAGTCAGCGAGAGCCGGTGCCTGGTAGCTCCAGTCAGAGGCGCTTTGGAAGGTCGGCACCTTCTCCTCCGGGCTGGAGGGATACTCATAGCGGAGGTAGTGGTTCTCCTGCCAGTCACCTCTGCCTCGCTCAACACTACGGCTGGAGTGCGTGTGGTTCCTGGCGGGTGCTGGCCTGTGAGAAGCATCCAGTCGTAAGGGTAGAAATAGCCAACAGAGGCCCTGGGCATGGAGGCCGCTGGTTCAGGCGGGCTGGCGTAGCCCGGCGATGGCGGTGGCCCCCGTTCCTGGGTCTCAGACTCATAGCCACCAGCCTCCAGTGTGCTCTTGAAGCGCCTCAGCTCTCCTGGGACGAATTCTGGACCAGATGGTGGGCTGACATAACTGGTGGATGGACCAGAGTCACCACCAGAGAAGGTGGAAGGAGCGATAACTCAGGAGACATCTAAAAAAGCAAATAAGATTTTAGCCATTTTCTTTACAAATTGGATGTGCTACAAGCAGACAGAATTAAGACGTCAAGTGCCAGTGGAGAGAAAAACAAACACTAGCTTGCTATAAATGGTGATGGAATCAGGTTACCTTTAGATGAGCCAGGCGGGGAAGGATAGCCTTGGCTGGCTCCAGGGGGATGAGCAGCGGCAGAGCCAGTGCTGTCATAGCCAGAGTCTACCTGCTCTTCAGGTGGGTAGAACGCTTGAGCGTTAGAAACGCCCCCTCCAGGGGAACCACCCTTCTTTAAGGCGAAACCTGGAGTAAAGTGGAGCCAACGGTATGAATTTAAAACACTAGACACAATTAAAGAAAAAAACTCACACCATTTTTAAACAGGCCTACAGTGGATGTCTGCAAGCAAAACAGCTTGGAGCAAGACCCTGAAGCAGAAAACAAACATTTGAAAGAAGACATCCATTAACAAACATTACTGACACAATTGTGTCTGAAATACACAAATGGAAAAACAAAAGCAAAACTTACCATGTAAAGACCACTGCTGCCATTCTGCCAAATAGCACACACACCACATGAAGAACGTTTGGTGGTTTTTAAACGCTGCCAGCCACCAGCTGACCAATCACAACTTAATGAGTTTATGAACATCTGCCACTAAATGATTGTGTTACAGGTGGAGATTGAAACACAGTCCATGACACAAATACATAACAAGTAGAAACACACATATCACACAGTTCTGTTATGAAACATATGTTGAAACTCTGAGTAGTACCCAATAGCTCTGTTAACTAAAACAATATGAAACAGAAAAAGTAGAAACTCCTAGTAGCAGGGCTGTAGTACTCGAGATGTTTTTTCTATGGTCTCGGACTCGTTGGTATTTGGACTTGGACTTGTCTCGGTCTCTGCCACTGGTCTTACCAAATATGGCGTTTGGTCTCGACCGAGTCTAGGTGTCTTTATTATGTTTAGAACACTTGATAACCAATCACACACTAGTTTATCTTCGCGTGCCCTGCTTACGTAACATTGTCATTCATTTTCAGTGATTCACACACACTGACAAACGAGGATGTCCGCCAATTCTGCCATAATAAAATATGGTTGTATAAATCACCAGGGGTTTCTCAGCACTGCGTTAAAAAAGAAACACAGGGCAGACAGCAAATTCTTGGAAACCTGTGGGACAACGTCAAACTTCATAAGACACCTGCAGAGGCATCATACATCACGGTAAATTAACTGCAGAGCTAGGAGGTGCTTAGCCTTATCAATGTGTTAATGTTAACATTAGCTATCATAGGGGAAGTTACAGGTAATGTGTTCTTGGACATATGAAATATATAATACAGTATATATTTCATGCATACGACTTGTTTTTTCTGTCCTGGACTCGGTCTTGACTTGGACTCAAATATTTCTGGACTCGTCTTGGACTCGAACCTCTTTGTACTCGGTCTTGACTTGGTCTCAACTAGTCCTGGTCTTGGACTTGTCTTGGACTCGACAAAGGTGGTCTTGACTACAGCCCTGCCTAGTAGTACTGTTAACTAAAACCATTGAGGCTGCTCTAACTGTAGCTGTTATAATTAATTCATGCTGACATGCAGGGTCATGCAGATGTGTACCTCTGCTATCACACACACACAAACACAAACACACACACACACACACACACACACACACACACACACACACACACACACACACACACACACACACACACACATTAATCACAGCAAAGAAAAGGTGAACACATATTTGAAGAACCTGAAACAAGCAACAGTAATGGGAATACCATTTTGGTATTGTTTGGCAATTATTGATACATTTGGTTAGATTCTAGAGTCAAATTCTTGGTAGGCTTGGTTTGGTCATTCTTGGTAGATTAGTTTAGGTTTATTCATTCTTGGTAGGCTAGGTTAGTCATGGTAGTTTAGGTTAGGTTTGGAAGTTATTGGTAGGCTATAGTGAATATAATATTATCATTGATCATTAACCAAAACACATTGTGGTTGTGGTGTGGTGATCATTAATGTCCAGAACCTCAACTCCCACAAACAAATGTATTTTGATATCCTGTATAGTCCTGGATACAGGTCTGCTTATGAGTCCCCTCACTAGTCTGGCCTGGTCCAGTAAGATTCTATGTGGTCTAGTCTTGTAGGGTTCAGTAAAGTTCTATGTGGTCTAGTCTTGTAGGGTTCAGTAAAGTTCTATGTGGTCTAGTCTTGTAGGGTTCAGTAAAGTTCTATGTGGTCTAGTCTTGTAGGGTTCAGTAAAGTTCTATGTGGTCTAGTCTTGTAGGGTTCAGTAAAGTTCTATGTGGTCTAGTCTTGTCGGGTTCAGTAAAGTTCTATGTGGTCTGGTCTGGTCTCATCTGCTCACCGGTTGGTTCCCGGGACCAGGGAACATTCACTGATACCATCAGCATGAGATCCTCTGTAGCACTGCAACGCCACCACCCGCTCTGTGTCCTGCAAAGTAATAACACTCAACCTTTGTACTTCTCTAAATGTTTACACTTTCTGCTATTTCAAAGCAATTATAAAGGCTTTTACTTCACTGCACTGCACGTATCCAGGTAATAGTTTGTTTTAATAGCATCATTCGTCATACTGGCCAGTTGATTTAATCAGGGCAGTTATTAGTGACGTAATGTCCTGTTCACCCAGAGGACGGCTGTGTTGTCTTGGGAGCTGGTCAGCAGACGGGTGTCGTCGAAGCACAGGCGGCAGCTGGTCACAGCCTCACTATGAGCACGCAGCACCTTACAGGGAACCTAGAACCCACACACAACAACTTTCGGACAACCTGTATAACCCAAACACGCAGTACCAACATCTTGCAGATGCCTGTGTCGAATCTAATTTCACAATCAAGAGATAAATGGCGGTCGGGGGAGATGATCGAGTTTAGAGTTTCGCGCCGACACAGTACTGTTGCCAGGCGACGTGTCAGTGTCGTGGTCGGCGGTTCTGACATCTGACACTATTACACTGACGGTGTCACGTGAAATAGCTTTAAAAATCACCACATTCAAAACTAATACTCGGCTGTAACCAAACGTGGTCTCGGACACACTCAAACTAACAATGTGCGAGCTGCAGTTCGCAGAAGCGTCAACGTGAGATCCAACTTCCCTCTACCTGAGAAGAGGGTTCGCGGGGGTCCATCTCCTCCCCACGACTCTCCGGGTGGTCCTGCCCGCCCCCTGCAGGCTCATCCAGTGCTAAAGGGTCGCTGTCTCTCAGTGCCATGTTTAGTGATTGCGACTTCATTTGAGTGCTGAACTTAAGTCCCTCTCTGTTTCCCTCTGCTGCTCCTGAACTGCAGGCGATAGTTACCACAGCAACGCTATACAAGCCTGTGTGTGTGAGAGAGAGAGAGAGAGAGAGAGAGAGAGAGAGAGAGAGAGAGAGAGAGAGAGAGTATCCCCCACTCAAAAAGCAATAGTATGAAATTGTATTGCTAAATGTGTTGTGTAAACGACGTATTGCATGAAATGTTCAATTTTAAAACATAATTGTGAAGAGTGAATTTGAGTAGAATCATAAAGGACACATCAAGCCCTTTGGGCCAACAGTTTATTTTCAAAACATCAGATCAAATCTCTAAAATAGATGTGTTTTCAGTCCTCACAGAGGACATCCTGTTTCACCACACTTCCTTGGAACGAACATTTTTCAACCTGAAAGAAAAACATAGAAACTGTTAATATTGTGGTTTCTCTTTGTATTTATTTGAACACTTCCGTTTGTTCTTTCGCTTAACGTATACATTTGAATATCTTTATTTTACTTTAAAAGAAATCTCTTCAGGAGTAAAATCTAGCAATAGAAATATATAATGAGACAACATAATAAGCTGCTCAAATGCTACTTCCAGGTCGTACACATATGACCTGATGTATCCGATAAGTAATGCAGGGTGACCCTTGACCTCTGGAGTAGCTCCTCTGTGGACACCTGGCCGGGCTCGTCCTCCTGGTCCTCTGAGCTGCTGTCTGACTTCCTGTTCTTCTTCTTCTTCCCTTTGTGTTTGTGCTTCTTCTGTTTCTTCTTCTGCAATCAAACGGGCAGGAGATGGACGGAAGTTCACAGGTCAATACGGTGTGTCAGACTTAGCGTACAGGACCAACAGAAAGGTTTAGGTACCAACGAGAGGCGTGGACAGGTATTCCTGCCCCAGGAAATAAAATCGCACAGGAGCAAAGTCAAAAGGGTTGAAGGTCAGAAGAGCAAGGAAGGGGCAGGGTTAGAAGGTCAAAGGTGATTTTAAAAAGTCCCTTTTGAGGTTAAAATGTCCAAAGTAAGGTGTCGCGGAGGCTCAACCCGCTAGAGTGCCAAGTAACCAAATACACGACCCAGTTCTGATCACATGTCGGCCTGTCTCTTTTTATTCTTCGGTCCATAAATGCACAAAGCCAAATACATACAGAACATAAACTAAATAAAGGTCTAGAGTGAGAGTTTAAAGGTCAGGGCAAAGGTCGGGCAGGAGGTGAGAGGGTTAACGCAGAGGCGTGAGAGGACTCCGGTCTCCTTTCTTTCTTTCACCTTCTTGTCCTTCTTGTGTTTGTGTTGTTTCTTGGCCTTGTGTTTCTCCTTGCTCCTGGTCGGCTTCTCCTGCTGTGGAGGGAGGCACCGCGACGGCTCTCCTGCTGCTGCCGAAAACAACAGAACCAGACTCATCTCACCAGAACCATCGCATCACACCAGAACATAGCAGTCTCACCAGAACCATCTCATCACACCAGAACCATCGCATCACATCAGAACATAGCAGTCTCACCAGAACCACCTCATCACACCAGAACGTTCTAATTACACCAGAACCACCTCATACCCCCAGAACCATCTCATCACACCAGAACCACATCGTCTCCCCAGAACCATCACTTCATGCCAGAATCACCTTGTCGTCGTTGAAAACATTGGGCCAAAAATCTCTTGATCAAGTCCTACACTAACCTGCACTCCAACCTACAGTGGTTTACTCGCACCCTTCTCCACTCCAAGGTCTCAAATACATAAAAGCCTTTATAGAGTCAGTGTTCCTAGTGTTTCTAAACACTGTACTTATTCAAACTACCAGCTCTTTATTTAGCCTTGCACTGCGAACAACCAGTCTCCAAACAGCAGCCTCCTTCTGTGTGTCTTCTCCTACAGCTGAGTGAAGCGGAGGCGGGTGGAGCTATTTGAGGATGGAGCGACAAAATGTAGCCACAAACTCTTGTTTAATATTTTTCAATGGGTGAATATTTACGCTCAACAGCAACGATATACAAATCAATAGAGCTGGGAGGCATTGCTTAATATGACAATATATTTCAGTCAATACCACAATATGTACAATTTCAGAACAGAGCAGCACAGCAGAGCACAGTCAGGTCTGGGGATGTTCATGCCCACATGTGGATGTGATAAACACTACACTCACACAGCACAGCAGACGCGGGGGGGAGCTTGGGCCCAAACAACTCCTCTTGTGGTGACGTGTTTTGAGGGGGCTGGACTGCATCCGGGTCAGGCTTCACTGGAGCAGCAAGCGCTTCAGAAGCAATAGAAAGGGTTAGTGAGTCGTAGGGCATAGTAAGGTAGGGTATATAAGACGATATGACAAAGCTATGATGAAATAGTCCAAAAAGCTAGACATGAGACGTGGGGAGGTTCAAGTGGGACACAAAAACTAAACACATGTTCCTACATAAGATGTAACACATTCATACTCCACATGTCCTGCATCACCAGCAAGTTATTCATAACATCACACTGGTCACTGCTCTTGTCTGGTTGGGGAGGACAGCGCTCTGTGACACCTCTAAAACAAGAAGTATTAGAATCCTTCACGTAGAACGTCAGTTCCTACCAGGTGGCAGAGCAGCAGGTGTGGAGGCTGTAGTGCTCGTCACAGATGGCGTGATGTTGAACAGACTGGCGGCGCCGGCCAGACGCTCTCCTTCGTCCTTATCCTCCTCTTCATCGTCGTCATCTTCCTCAGAGGAAGAGGAGGACTTCTCATCAGAAGAGCTGGCGAAGACAGCCTTGAAGAGGTCCATCGATGGCCTTTGTTCCTCCTCCTCCTCCTCCTCCTCTTCCTCCTCCTTCTCCTCCTCCTTGGTGCCAGGGGCATCCTTGGTCTGCAGGAGGGCAAAGAGGAATGTGTCAGGTCATCCAGTCCTACTCCACACCACTCCCACATCCCACTTCAAACAACACACCGTCTCATTCCAAAGAAGACTGACCGCTAGACTAACCTCTACACAACTACACACTACACATACCTGGTGTTGTGTTGGTACTACACACACCTGGGTGTTGGGTTGGTACTACACATACCTGTGTGTTGGGTTGGTACTACACACACCTGGGTGTTGGGTTGGTACTACACACACCTGGGTGTTGGGTTGGTACTACACACACCTGGGTGTTGGGTTGGTACTACACACACCTGGGTGTTGGGTTGGTACTACACACACTTGCGTGTTTGGTGCTACACACACCTGGGTGTTGGGTTCTGCTGAGGAACCAGAAGAAGTGTCTGTGCTGGACGGGCCCCCCTGGGCCGCCGAGGCCTGGTTCCGAGCCACGGAGAGGAACTCACTCAGGGGGTCCTCCTGGGTCTTCTCCTTCTTCTGGGTGGAGACGTCCCACCGGGACTTCTTAGATGGCAGCGGGAGAGCTGAGGAGAGGAGGTGGGAGGAGAGGACAGAAGAACAGAGGGGCAGGTGAGGAGACTCCCTATGGCAGCATGGCGTTGGTACAGTAGAGGGTGTTTGATACAACACTGAATCTGTTTCGATTGGTATGACACTCCCTAGTCTCACAAACCAGACTTCGTTAGTATGGGAAGTCTGTTGGCGGACAAGTTCAGATCTGAGTGATTGGGGAGTTTAACTTACTTTTACTTACTTAACTTACTTACTTTGGCGTCATATTTGTTTTGACCAATCGTGTTGCTGGAGGCGGGGATTTTAAAGCGCATAATTAGGCGAACACAAACCCGGCCAGCAGTCAAAAACTGTCAAAAAGTGTCAAAAAGTGTCCAGTGTAGTAACACACATATCTTTTTAATATTACTTCAAACAGAATTTAATATAGTTTTCACGGCCCATCCAAAATATGTATAACCTAGGCAGATTATACTTAAGGCATGAATGCCTTTAATTAAATTTAAGGCCTTAAATTTACATTTTTTAATTTAAGGCTTTGCAAAAAGTACAGTTCACTGCACATTTGGCAAAGCCTTAAATTAAATATAAAAACTAACATAACAAAACACAACATAACATTCCATGCCATTTTATCACTGTAACTGAAATAAGACTAACATAAGTAATAAGAGTGAGTGTGTGTGTGTGTGTGTGTGTGTGTGTGTGTGTGTGTGTGTGTGTGTGTGTGTGTGTGTGTGTGTGTGTGTGTGTGTGTGTGTGTGTGTGTGCGTGCGTGCGGACAGCAGCTGATGATGATGGCCGCCTCTAGGAGGGAGTTAAGCTTCTCAGACCCTCGTACCCAACACCATGGTGTGTGTGGTACATTTCATATAAAATCACTCATCATAACGCCCATCAAACACAACAACGGTACTAAGAAAAGTCTCACAAAGTTGGACAACAAGCGGTTCCCAGAACTCCACTCCTCCTTTTTTTAAACCTCATAGTGCTCAAAGTCAAGCTGAAACAAGGGGTTCACTGACACCATCATACATTCATTACCTCAGAGGGTACCTCGTTATTAAACTCCTCCGAAAGCTTCACCAGCTCTCACGAGTGAGATTTCCTCGACAGCATATATCTCTGTCACGAAACAGAAAACAAGGTGCAAGACCACCACTTCCTGTTGCTGGTTTCCGGCTCCGGCCCCGGCTCCGTGTTGCCCTTGCCCCCCCCCCCCCCCCCCCCCCCCCCCCCCCCAGAAGCCGGGGGGGGGGGGGGGGGGGGGGGGGGGGGGGGGGGCGTGTGTGTGAGAGGGTACGCGTGTCCCTGACTGTGTGTGTGAGGGGGTACGTGTGTCCCTGACCGTGTGTGTGTGTGAGGGGGGACGCGTGTCCCTGACCGTGTGTGTGTGAGGGGGTACGCGTGTCCCTGACCGTGTGTGTGTGTGTGAGGGGTACGTGTGTCCCTGACCGTGTGTGTGTGAGAGGGTACGCGTGTCCCTGACCGTGTGTGTGAGGTGGTACGTGTGTCCCTGACCGTGTGTGTGAGGGTGGTACGTGTGTCCCTGACCGTGTGTGTGAGGGGGTACGTGTGTCCCTGACCGTGTGTGTGAGGGGGTACGTGTGTCCCTGACCGTGTGTGTGAGGGGGTACGCGTGTCCCTGACCGTGTGTGTGAGGGTGGTACGTGTGTCCCTGACCGTGTGTGTGAGGGTGGTACGTGTGTCCCTGACCGTGTGTGTGAGGGGGTACGTGTGCACCTGACCGTGTGTGTGAGGGGGTACGTGTGTTACCTGGTGTGGCGGGGGAGGAGGCGGCAGTGGGCTCCGCCACGTTCAAGAAGTTGAAAACGGAGAAGCGGTCCCTCTTCACCGTCGGTAGACCCACAGTCCCTGACCTGAACACACACACACACACACACACACACACACACACACACACACACACACACACACACACACACACACACACACACACACACACACACAGTTTTGAACAAGGGAAACAACACAATATGAACAAACAATTGAGACTGAATATTCTACAAAGATAACCAATGCTAGAAAAAAATCTAGAAATATATTATATAATAACATAAAGAGACATAAAGTTAACCTTACTAGAAAGCACTATATTATATCACAAGTATTATATAATAAGCAAGTATATTACAGGGTAATATACATGACTAAATAAACTAAATCCGGTTATTCACAAAATCCAAAATACAATTATATGCAGATCCAGTTCAGTTATTACATTACTTATTATTGTTCCAAAATATATATACACACACACACACACACATACATGAAGCGTTTGCTGAGTGTGTGTGTGTGTGTGTGTGTGTGTGTCATCCGGGGGAGGGGTCAGTGTGTGCATGTGTCACCCAGGGTGGGGCTCAGTGTGTGCATGTGTCACCCAGGGCAGGGGTCAGTGTGTGTGTGTGTGTGTGTGTGTGTG
>OMKI01045450.1:0-10831 GCA_900302315.1 Phycis blennoides
GCTCTCAATCTAACAAACACACAAAGACACACACATACTGTCATTCACCAGTGTGCTAAATCATGTTAGCAGGGTGGTGTATGCTAAGTCGTGCTAGCAGGGTGGTGTATGCTAAGTCGTGCTACCAGGGTGGTGTATGCCAACTCGTGCTAGCAGGGTGGTGTATGCCAACTCGTGCTAGCAGGGTGGTGTATGGTAACTCATGCTAGCAGGGTGGTGTACGCTTACACGTCCAAAAGGCTCAAATATCCCGCGCAGCATCTCCTCTGTGATGTTGAAGTGCAGCGAGCCGACGTAGAGGCGCATGGGCCCAGCGTTCCCCTTCTGCAGGTTGTTAGCTAGCGCTGCGGCGCGATTCTTCTCCGCCTGTGCCAGCAAACCACACATAACACTGAATACACATGATACATTTACTAGGGCGTAGGGTTAGATAGTGGATATAATTCCCTGGGGTTCGGGTTAAATAGATAATATGTAAATATCTAGGGTTAGGGTTAGACAGTGGATGTATCATTACATAGAGTTAGATAGTGGATGTACCTGGGAGGCCTGCACTATGATGGGAACCCCCAGCAGTCGTTGACCTGAGAGGCCGATGGCCAGAGGAACCGAGTTGGCCTCTACAAACTCTATGTAGGCAATGCCCTTTGACCTGCGGGAGTTCCTGTCCGAGATCATCCGCACATCTCGTACCTGAGCATGAGACAAGAACAGCAATGAAATACCATCTTATTATCTAGTGTACCCCACACCTTATAATGCTGGTGAATTCCTACAAATGTCTGTTTACTACCTATTTATATTTATGTGAATGTGTTTGAGTTATTTTACTAGTAAATCAAACTTGTTTCCAATGTTGTTTTTTTATATTCATGCAAATAGATATCGGCCCCAGATATCTGCTATCAGTTTCTGTAATGAGTAATTATCCATAACGTGTAGAAAAAATCCTATAGGTGGACCCCTAGTATGGTGCAGATTCCTGTACACTCACAAATGAAACGCGCATTTACAGATTTATAAACCTGATTTCGCACACACGGCTTGAGAGTTATACAACTCCCACTCACATTTGTAAATAGTTTAGCTCTAACAACGCCCCACAACCCAGCTTGAGTGTTGTTGTATGATGCTGCCGTGCTGTTTGGTTGCTGTGGTTACCTTGCCAACAGCAGAGAAGAACTCTTCCAGGTCGCGGGGTCGTATCCTGGCAGCCAGCTGCATACAAAACACGGTCCTGGAGTCACGCTCCTCTGGGGTCAGGTTGTCTATGGGCTGCCTACACACACATATATACACACACTGTAGCAGACCAGTCATGCTAGTGGGCATCATGAGGAGCATGTGGAGTGGGGTTTACCTGACTGGACTGGGCCGCTCCTTCTTCACAGGGCTCTTACTCTTGGACCTCTTACGACTGTCGACAGACAGACAGACAGACAGACTTTATGAAGAGGAACACGTCTGGATCAACGCCCCAAAAAATTCAGGCAGAGGAAAACCTTTGGTTTCTCTCCGTTGTGGTACAGTTCAGTTATCTACGTAGCAGGATGCTACTTAAATGATAGTATGGCAAGAAGCTAGCTTGCATGTGGCAAGATAGTCTAGGCGGCCGGAAGCTACGTACAAGCTAGCACGCGGGGTCGGAAGCTACGTACAAGCTAGCACGCGGGGTCAGGAGCTACGTACAAGCTAGCGCGCGGGGTCAGGAGCTACGTACAAGCTAGCGCGCGGGGTCAGGATCTACGTACAAGCTAGTGCGGGGGGTCAGGAGCTACGTACATGCTGGTCTTGTGGTGGTCACGGTAGCGGCCGCCACGTTCGCGGCTCCGGGAACGGCTGCGCTTGTGCTCGCGGCTGCGGCGGTGCTTCCGGTCGTGACTCTTCTTCCTCTCGCGACTCTTGCTCCTCTTCTTTTCGCGACTCCGACTGCGCTTCTTCCTGTCGGAACAGACGACAGCCAATCAGAACACTTGATTTGACTTGGGTTGTTATACTTGTTGATCCACGAGGAAAACCTCAGCGCTGAGCCCATCCCAGCCAGGAGCCGCGGGCGGCCGGGACAACGGGACCGGCTCCGGGTGTCCGGGTAGACAGAGGTTGGGCAGAGCAGGAGTGGTACCTTGCAGGTTATTTGTGGTGTGGGAGGGCGGCCCCTCATCCTGAGGAGACCTAGGTGAACGCGGGAGAACAGACAAACTCCACACAGAAAGGCCCCAGGGGTTTGACCCCAGGACCTTCTTGCTTTGAGGCAGAATTGCCAACAGTGGGCTGGACTGGTTATCGTAGGCCCTTTAACACATGCAGTCTCAACATGCAGAGTATGCAAAATTGGTTTAGTTCGCAGACGTTTAGTGGCTGAAAGTGCCATGTTTATTAGAATAGCACTGCTGAGGTGGTGTATTAAAATTAATCCAACATCTGGAGAGGCCCTTTATGTAGTTGGAAGTTAGAAAAGTGTGTGTAATTAGCACTAAAATTAGAAATATATTGGATATTCTACAGGGTCTGAATGACAGCGATCTGATGCGGGGAACTGAAGACATGATCACCAGAGTGTGTGTCTAGTGGTGTCTCATAGACCAACAGGGAGACAGACTGGAACAGACAGGAACAGAGAGGAACAGGAACAGACAGAGTTACAGAGTAACAGAGAGGAACACACAGACCGACAAGAACAGAGAGGAACAGAGACAGGAACAGAGAAACGGTAACAGAGACAGGAACAGAGACAGGAACAGAGAGGAACAGACAGACAGGAACAGAGTGGAACAGATAAACAGGAACAGAGAGGACTAGATAGACAGGAACAGAGAGGAACAGAGAGACAGGAACAGAGAAACGGTAACAGAGACAGGAACAGAGCGACAGGAACAGAGAGGAACAGACAGACAGGAACAGAGTGGAACAGATAAACAGGAACAGAGAGGACTAGATAGACAGGAACAGAGAAACAGGAACAGACAGACAGGAACAGAGTGGAACAGATAAACAGGAACAGAGAGGACTAGATAGACAGGAACAGAGAGGAACAGAGAAACAGGAACAGATAGGAACAGACAGACAGGAACAGAGAAACAGGAAGAGAGCAACAGACAGGAACAGATAAACAGGAAGAGAGGAATAGACAGACAGGAACAGAGAGAAACAGGAACAGAGAAACAGGAACAGATAGGAACAGAGCCAGGTGAAAGCCTTACTTCTTGCTGTGCTCATCATGTCTCGGGGAGCTGATGATCTTGGGTTCTTCCTGCAGGTCGAGAGAACAGGATGAGGACGAACCGATGCAACGTTGTCAGGGTGGGGAAAAGAATATAGACACAATTTAATCATTTATAGTAAACACTTTGATCTTTTCGTGGTCAGGTCTCTTAGAGTCGGGAGGGGGGTGGGCGGGGTTGTGGCGGGGGGGGGCGGCGGGCGGGGGGGGGGGGGGGCGGGGGCGGGGGGGGGGGGGGGGGGGGGGGGGGGGGGGGGGGGGGCCGTCTTCAGCGGTGTGGCTGGGTCTCCTGAGGGCCCTGAAGCAGACAGGGAGTCAGATGGCTTAGTCACCAAACTAACCCTAACTAACTCACCCTAACCAACCCATCAACCCTAACTAACTAAGTCACTCATACAAACCCACAAAACCTAACTAACCAAGTAACTCACTCTAACCAACCCAAAACCCTTAACTAACCCACTAACTCACACTGAAAAAACCCAAAAAGCCAGACTAACTAACCCAATAATGACCCTAACCAACTAACCTTAACTACTCCTTTACCACAAATGCTAACCATTGCTAACCAACCCAATGACTCTAACCCTAATAATTCCCAACCAACACTATCCAACCCAAACAAACCCTAACTCAAATGGATCCGAACAAACAATACCTAAACCAAGCCCAGGAATCAATTCTAGCCCACTTACCCTAAACCACTAACCCTACTTACCCACTAACCTTAACTACTCCTTTACCACAAATGCTAACCATCACCCAAGAACCTCATCTAACACTAAACATAACCAGCCCTAACCCATTAATTTTAATCAGCCTTTAATACCTAGCCTTCTCATCCTAACCAGCCCTTGCCCAGTAACCCTAACAGGCTGTAACTAACCCTCTCATGTACCCTACTAACCCACCTGTCTCACATCACAGCTCCTGTGTGTGGCCACGAACATGTCACCACCCCTACTGTTTCACTCACAGCTGACAGATGATTGGTTAGCATCAATGACATGATATTAATACTATGTCTTTAATACCGAGGGTCGTTGATCTGCTGTTGAAGAAAAAAAATGTTCCTCTGCTGTCCCTACCACGCAGTATAGTAGTGCTACTATAGTACGCAGTAGTTCTACTGCGTACTATAGTGGATCCGCCCCAATCATGCATCAAACATCGCACGAAGGATACTGCTGAAAGTCAACAAACACGACGACAGACCCGGGGAGGTCCGCAGACCCACCACCCAACCCCTCTCCACCAAAACCACCACCCAAACCCAGCTCCACCACCCCAACCCAGCTACACCAGAACCACAATCAATAGACTCTGGAGGAGGAGATGGCCGTATCTTCATCATGGTCAGACATGCATCTTCATCATTATCAGACATGTATGGTGGATCCGCAGAACCTGAGGCTAGATGTGCTCTCATGCACACTGACTAACACATACGCTCCACACGCAACACACTGCTTGTGATGAAACTAATGTCCTGATGAACGTCATCCTGCAGCAATAGTGTTGCCATATTCACTAGTGATGCACCTCTTGCTGCGACAACAGTGTTTCCATAATAACTAGTTGTAACTTTATCTGAGGAATTTCCCCCCCATGCAAATATGTAATTATATCCCCAATATATCATTGGGTCGCTGGTGTGGGGTGGCAGTTAAGTGGACTCCCGGGGCTCTGTCGCCGTGTAGGTGGACTTCGTAGGCTCCGCCCTCCGTGTGCGGTTGACGCACATTTTAGCAGCAGCCTTGCGTGTTCTAGCCCTGCTGACTCAGAGATGCATGCAGAATTACCGTAGTGCCACTAGCAACACCCTACTGCTTCTAACACTCCTCACTACACCTCACAGAATCCTCTTCTGGCTGGGGGTTCCAGGGCAAAGTCTAAAAAAGACCCAACCATAGTCATGTTACCATGCCAACCACAGTACAGTCATGTTACCGTGGGGACCACAGTACAGTCGTGTTGCCACGGGGACCACAGTACAGTCGTGTTGCCATGGGGACCACAGTACAGCAATACACGGTGGGCTTTACTACCTTCAAGTTTCTGACAGATCACAGTGGCATTCAGGGGGTAGAGGTGAGAAATCGTTAGGCAAGTCTACAAAGAGAGATAGACGGGCAATTTATTTATCATGTGGTGGAACGGCAGCAGCATCACATCAACATTCAAACAGCACCAAGCTTTAACTGTACAGGGTTCATTAATATCAACTAGCCCTGACTAACAGAGTTCTTTCTCTGAGCATTGCTTTACCTACATTACAATACTAGCCAAACTGTAAGCAAGTTCACCTGGATGTGTACGGGAGATACTAGGGCTGGTTAAAAACTGGTGTGCAGCAGAGACACACGGAGACATACAGAGAGAGATACAGACACAGAGAGGCTACAGACACCCACCTTTCGGAACGGCGCCTCCAGCATGGCCTCGATGTCCAGATCATCTGCCATGATGCAGCTGGTCTGAGCGGGAGACAGGAAACAGGGCGTAAGCAGAGAGACAGGAAGCAAACATAAGCAGAGAGATGTCCCAGGACATAAGCAGACAGACAGGCAAGGAAACTTTATCCAGGAAATTGTGAGCATTTAAATGTGATGTTTCTTTGTACCACAATAGAAAATAAGAGTACATCAAATCCATTTCTGCTTCATCTGGAGGCAGACGACAAACTTCACATATCAACACACCTCCCTGCTTCTCATGACCGTTAGTCCTTCTAATCAATGTTTCACCCTTCATTGTAACGTATGTATGTATGGCAAATCGGTAAACTGTATAAAGAAATTGGTCTTTGATTTAAAGTTTGACATTTAAAAGAGCTAATTTTAAAATACCAGGCGACACATTTATTAGAGGGACAATATGAATCATGAGAAACAGGGACGTGTGTTTGTTGATGGGTGGGGGCGGGCTAATTACACAGGTATCTAACTATCTAAATACTGAATGAAGAAACCTCACAACTGTCCGGGTACTCACAATAGCTCGTCTACATGTGGAAATGACCCAAGAATGTTAACGTCTGGCAACCAATATGGTATAGAATTATATAACCTGCGTACCTGCGCTACATGAAGATAGCCTGAATTACTATAATAACTACAAGATCATCAATATACTACTACTAACAACAAACCCCTAGCACGGTCTACTACTACGACCAACTAGCCTTTACATCGATAGCTTCAGCAATGGCTAACATGTCCAGGCTGTCAAATTAACCATAATCACAGATAACTAGCCAGCTAACTAGCCAAAAATATCCGAACACTGGCTAACTAGCAATTACAACAGTTAGCTAGCTAACACGCTATAACAACCATTAGCTAGCTCACTAGCTATATCAGACATTAGCTAGCCCACTAGCTATAGCAAACATTAGCTAGCTAACGAGCGGTCTGTTTCCTTTTAGCTCACTTTACGCATTCATTAGTAGGAGTTGCCTATAACATTCACATCACTGTTAATAATAGAACAGTAGACAGAGTGGCCGTCATACCTTGATAGCCTGAATGCTAATATAAGTCGTGAGTTTTGACCAAATCGTCTCTTCGTCGTTCACGCACGCCTCAGTGTAGTGGCGCGTGTGACGTTACGGGTGCGCACGCAGCCTATACGTTGCAACACCGCGAGCTAACGCGATACTTGTCACGCACAGACCACCAAGTCACGTTCCTTGTACATTATTTGCAAACCTACTTGGCAATAAACTAGAGTTGTAGTACTCGAGACCGGTCTCGAGACCACTTTTACGTGGTCTTGGTCTTGTCTCGGACTCGACTGTATTTGGTCTCGGTCATGTCTCGGACTCGACTGTATTCGGTCTCGGTCTTGTCGGTCTCGGACGTAAAGGTCTCGAGGGGATTTGTGCATAAAGCAAGCAGCGATCTCATCACAAAACCTTCTATATGACGCAGCACTCGTACACTACGCGCCAAATATGTTACATTGTATATATTTTCCTAACGGCTGCTTCAGCCTCCCCCCACACCTCACTTCACAGCTACTCAGCCTTGCGCTCACGCACGAAAAATTGTTTTTTATGGAAAAATAGAATCTTCTCGTCTATTCCGCTGTAATCAAATTTGGATTTAATCAGCACACGGGAGTTTTTGTGGGAAGTTGATATCATACAGTGTAATTTGGCTACTACAATGGCTACTACAATGATGCAATTTCAAGTTTATAATTCTTTAATTGGATGTTACGATTTCATCTGTAAATTAAGTATAATTTAAATAAGTTACACATTTCCCATTCTTTAGACAGTTGTTGGAGGTGCAAGATGGTGTTGGAGGTGTTTGTCGTTTTGTCAGATGACTTTGGGACCAGTCACTCAGTACCAGTCATGTCAGTCCTCAACAGGGAGTCTCAATCCTCTCATAGTGCAGTAACAGCCATCATGCAATTGCTACACATAGTTGATCTCACCCAGTATGCGAACACATGCTCTGTCTCTGTATTGTTCTGCCTGTAGTTGAAATAATACCGTCTAATATGTATTGAATGTAAACTGTGTGAACCCCGGTATGCTGCTGTTCTTCATTGTATTGTTCACGTATTGGTGTAACTTAAATACTGGTCTGTTTTTTTCCGGTCTCAACTTGGTCTCGGTCTTGGTCTCGACTTGGTCTTGGTCTTCTCTTGGTCTCGATACCCTCTGGTCTTGGTCTCGACTTGACTTGGTCGGTCTTGGTCTTGATCTCGGTCTTGTCTTAGTCTCGATACCCTCTGGTCTTGGTAGTGTCTTAGTCTCGATACCCTCTGGTCTTGGTAGTGTCTTGGTCTCGATACCCTCTGGTCTTGGTAGTGTCTTGGTCTCGATACCCTCTGGTCTTGGTAGTGTCTTGGTCTCGATACCCTCTGGTCTTGGTAGTGTCTTGGTCTCGGTTTAGGCGGTCTTGACTACAACTCTACCACAAACATCTTTCTGATTTTGATTCTGATATACAAGTGCTTTACAAACAAAAGCAATGTTTTCATTAAGTAAGTTCTTTTAAGAAAGTTAGTTATTATTGTATAGATACATTGTGTTTGTGTCGATTATGCGTGATATGTAGTTTTCGGTGGTGCTGCGTTCATATCCTGCGAGAAAGTTTGTATCGGTGTTGTGCGATTCAAGTCCTATGCTAACCCCAATTAATAAACCCCTAAATTAATAAACAATAACCATAACATTAGTTTGGTGATCATCTTTAACAGTAATGGTTTAGAAAGTATTGTAATTAGTTTCGTTATACATGTTTTGTAATAAAAACATTACAGACAAAACCTGAGCCAAAGTTGATGATTTTGATTTCATTACTAGTAGGTAGGGCTGCAACCTTTGATTAGTGAAAAACTGGGATACTCGGACACAGGACTGGATGTAGAACCATAACCAGGAAGTAAACAATAGCATTAGAAGGTAATCAAATTCGTTTTTATTTGAAACTTTGTTCTAAATTAGAAGCACATTTTCATAAAAAAGGGACAATTTGTGTCCTGGTAAAGAATATACATTTTCCAGGACAGTCACTGGGAGGCAGCCCCACTGGTAGGTTGTATCCAATATTACTCAGCCCAGTAGTACTGCATTAAGGCAGTTTTGGTTTATTATGTGTCTTCATTCATATTCAATGGATAGAGGGTCATCTGTTTCCTGAGAGGATAAGGTCAGAGGTCAAACCCCTCCTTCTGAGCGATGAGGTCGATGGCCGCCTCCACATCGTCCACGATGTAATCTGGTTCCATCAGCACTGCATCCTCCTTGTCCTGCTCTATGGGCAAGGCAGCAGCAGGGTTGAACACACCAGTACAGACCTGAACAACAAACACAACATCAACTACTATCCTCCAGGAATACGTTTACTGTTAATGTTACCACCAGGACGACAGACAGGCTAAAGGTTAAAGGTAACATACCAGGATAGAGTGGCACTGGGTGGCGCTAGGTGTCTCTAGCTGATCTTCAACCTGCAGGGGGGCTGCGCTCCACTCTGTGCCCCTCCCCTGAGTTAGCGCCTTAGCAGCAGGAGCCATTAGCTGCTGCTTTAGGTAGCGGTTGTACGAGTTAGCACCGTAAACATCTGTCATCAGGTTGTCCCTAACAGACACACAGACAGGTTAACCCTCAGACACAACAGACAGTCAACAGAGAAACAGACAGGCTGGCAGGCAGTACCCTATAGCGTAGAGTGTAGTGACAGGTGTATTCCAGCCCTGATTGGCTGTCTGCTGCCGGATGAGGAGCTCCGCGTGCTGATAGGTCAGGAGGCTGGGCTTCCCCATCACAGCCTCGTAGCGTAGCCTCTGGCCGGCTAGCTTCCAGAACACAGTCTCCAGACACAGCATGAACACACCATGACCCAACCTACACTCACACACACACATACACACACACACACACACACACACACACACACACACAGACACACACACACACTTTAACACAGTCTCCAGACACAGCATAAACACACCATGACCCAACCACACACACACACACACACACACACACACACACACACCACACACACACACACACACACACACACACACACACACACACACACACACACACACACACTTTAACACAGTCTCCAGACACAGCATGAACACACCATGACCCAACCTACACACACACACATGAACACAACAGCGTCCAGACAGGGGCTAGTGTTACAGTGGTTACCGTGGTGAGGGGGCGTCGGCCAGCCACAGCAGATCAGTGTTGCAGGCCAAGATGGGCAGCTGGGCAGACATGTTGAGGCAATGAGGAGATGCTGGGCTCCCATTGGTCAGCAGCACATCCACCAACAGCTGGAGATTGGTCTCCCATCTGATTGGCTCCCCAAACAGGATGACAGCTGGGGAAAGATGAGACATGACACTAACCATGAATCCCAAGTTACACTTCTGCGGCAGCACAAAGAAGATCTACGTTGCAAACATCCACACCGCCGCTCAGAGAAGCTGTCTGCTTGTAGGGTCATTTGGCCCGGAAACACTGGAAGTATAAAGGCAGGCAGCTCTGAGAACATCTGCATTGTGTCTCTAACCCTTAACACACGTTCTAACTGTAAGACTCACCCTCTATCTGACGTTTCTCCTGAGGGGAGACCTAGAACAGAGATTCTCAAGTTACTCATTAATACACAAAAGAAAAGAAAAAAAGCACAGAGAACTCTGGAATTGGGGATCCTTTTGTGACCCCTAGGGTTGTCCACCTACAGGTTCTTTGGGTCTCCGGTTGTGGTCCACCATGTCCAGCAGGGGGTGCTGTTCTCTCAGCTGATCGATGGTCATGACATTAGTGAAACCCAGGCTTGGTTCAGGTTAAGGTGAAACAATAATGATAATAATTGCGATAATAATAGTGATGGAGGTGATGTGGTGGTAATGGTGGTGGTGATGGTGTTGGTGGTAATAGTGTTGGAGGTGGTTGTGGTGGTGGTGATGGTGTTGGAGGTGGTGGCGGTGGTGTTGGAGGTGGTGGCGGTGGTGTTGGAGGTGGTGGTGGTGGTGGTGGTGGTGGTGGTGGTGGTGGTGGTGGTGGTGTTGGAGGTGGTGTTGGTGTTGGAGGTGGTGGCGGTGGTGGCGGAGGTGTCAAACGGTAAA
>OMKI01045451.1:0-10892 GCA_900302315.1 Phycis blennoides
TGTAAGCGGGTGCACACACACACACACACACACACACACACACACATATGCACACGCACACACACACACACACACACACACACACACACACACACACACACACACACACACACACACACACACACACACACACACACACACACACACACACACACACACACACACACACTCACACATATGCACATACACACGCACACACACACACACACACACACATATGCACACGTACACACACACACACACAAACACACGCACACGCACACACACACACATATGCACAGACACACATACACACACACACACATATGCACACGCACACACACACACACACACACACACATATGCACACGCACACACACACACACACACACACACACACACACACACACATACACACACACACACACACACACACACACACACACACACACACACACACACACACACATATAGGCTTCATATATATATACATATACATATCTATACATACATACATACATATATACATATGTATATATATGTGTTTTGGTTTGTTACCTTTTCCTCAAAGCTGCTGAGCTCTTCGTCGGTGATCATCCAGGGAGATTCTTTCCGCAGCGCCTCGGTGCGGGCCCTGTCTTTGCCATCCTCGTGCAGACAGAACGGTTCAATCATGTCTTCAAACGCCTTCCAGCTAGAGGGAAGCCCACGGATTTACACAGTCTGTTCTTTAAGATTAAAGAAAGCTGAGATGGCCCCGCTACCCTCTGGCCTCTGAGCGGCGCAGCAGCAATGGAAAATGGACGCACTCACCTTTCCGATCGCGGGCCGATATGAAGGTTGTCAATTACATGAATGTCACTGCAGTTGATTCTGAATTTTGCCAACAGGTTCTTTATGCTGCAGAGAGACACATATTTTGTTTAACTCTCAAGACAAAACCAAAACATCTGCTCCTGACTGCTTCCGTCTGCGGTATTCTCGTCATGGTTAGGTAGGCTGCGAACGTGTCAAATGTGTGTCACCATGATCGTGTGTTTTTTTTAATATAATAGTCTTACTCCGCTTTATCCGCCTCACTGCGTCCAGGTTGCCCGGCAACAAAGATCCTCAACTTACAATCTTTCCACTTCTTCCTGGTGGTGAGAATGTACGGCAGCAGCAGTGTCAGACCTGGGCGAGAGAATCGTTCATTTATTCATTTGGTTCGTTAGTCTTTCACCCCTGTCTATTATAATAAGGAATAATCAATAATCTCATGGCCCCATTTCCCCCTCAAATAATGGACAGTATGAAAATACGAATGAAAATAAATGGGCTGTGTCACTTGACACCTCATTGTACGGTGTGTCAGTTCTAACTCGCTTTCTAATATCTATGACTGCAAGTCTAATGTTCCTCTCTGTGTGTGTATCGTGCGTCTTGGACAGCGGGGCCTGCAGTACGGTGCGACGTTTGGTGTGAACGCTTGAGCCTGGAGGCGATGAAGACCGACCCACCGCCGTCATCAAACAACCACCACACGTCGATGGTGCCCTTGGGCTGTTTCTTCTGGAACCGAGTGCTGGCCTTCAGCCTCATCTCATTCATCTGGGCCACCTGTTGCGATGGAGGGCTACACACTGAGACTGGTGGACAGACATACACACAACCAGAGTTAACTGTGTATGTGTATGTATATGTGTGTGTGTGTGTGTGTGTGTGTGGGGGGGGGGGGTTAATGCGGTATGACAGAGAGTGTGTCTACGTGTACAGGAACGGTAAGAACATTAACAGGCACAGCCAGCTATGATGTCTCATGTTCCACTTAGTCTGGTGCACGATGCACACTCCAGCAATGCCTGGAGAATGGGGCTACGCACTTTGTGAGTGTGTGTGTATGTATGTGTCCAAGTCTGAAAGAAGCAGAGACCATAGATATACTTAAATATAACAGGCCCCCTGCCGTCTGAGTAAAACGACAGGTTTTTCAGACCTTGCTCTTACTGGAAAGGAGAAGCCATTTCATTAGATCAAATCCTCATGTGCTTATAGGAGCTGGCTGATTATGTTATACCTAATGGAAGAGGACAGAGAACTTTACTCCCAAAGACACCCCATTTTAGGCTTCCTAAAATGAGTTTCTTTATTTAAGGCTACAGTGGGCATGTGTGTACGCTCTGTGTTTGTGTGTAAGGTACAGACTGAGATTGAGGCATTTAGAGAGATATTTCTGTTTTGAAAAAATGACTCTTTCTCCATTTACAAATGACACCATTATTCTAATGTCCAATTGCAAGGAATAAGATATTTCATGCTATCTTATAATCCACGAAGCAGTGGTGGTATACCTCTGGTGCTGATCACTTGCTGAGATGACTTCCTGGACTTCTTGAACATTCCCTTTCCTTTCACTCCATTGGACGTGAGCTCCTTCTCCAGGGACTCTTGCTCCTTTGCAGCCTTCATCATTTCCTCTACAGGGCGCCAGAAAGTAGTCACTTAACTGACGTGTTTTAGCCAAAGTTGATCAGGTTAGACCTTTCATCCGTCTGAACATGCGACCTTTCTGCTTGGAGCTGGAACATCACGACACTATCCTGCGCTTCTGATGTACACCAGGGATAATCATTCAATGATGAATTAGTGTTGACATTACCGCGCTAGTTTTATAGACAGATGTCTTGCAATGCAACACAGCCGTTACCGAAGAACCAAAACGTAATGTAGCTAAGAAGCAGGATAATAATCAATTCCTAATTAGGTACATTTGCATAATATAGTCTGTGTTATCATTACCATAAAATCTTAATATTTAGTGTGCATTAAGCCATACACGTTGAAACACTAAAACATATGGTTTTGATGCTATGTATAATAGTCAGTTAATTAGCGAGAGAAGCTCATGTTTATGTACCCACCTTCCTCATTTACGAACTGAGACATGTCCAGACCCTGGGGCGTTCTCAGCACCAGAGTGCCGTACTCAAAGTCAAATGCATCGCTGGAACAAAGGCAAGCATATATTAGGATACCATGCATCATTAAGCATTCCCATATGATACACAGCGTAGCTTTTATTAGATTATTACATTTGTGTAATAATCTAAAAAATGTGCTCGTGCATGCATTAGCGTGTGTGTATGTGTGTTTAAGTATGAGAGTGTGTGTATGTGTGTGCAAGTGTGTGACTTAAAATGTGCCTGTGTGTGTTTGAGTGAGACAGTGTGTCTGTGTGTGTGTAATAATCTTAAAAGTATGCTCGTGCATGCATTAGCGCGTGTGTGTTTGAGTGTGAGTATGCGTATTCATATGTAAGTGTGAATTAAAGTGTACCTGTGTGTGTGTGTGTGTGTGTGTGTGTGTGTGTGTGTGTGTGTGTGTGTGTGTGTGTGTGTGTGTGTGTGTGTGTGTGTGCGCGTGTGTGTGTGTGTGACATACTGCAGCACTCCCACATAGTTGAGGACGGCCTGAGGTCCGGCGGTCTTCCAGTCCCTCTTGAAGCCCATCATGAGGATGTTGGGTTTCATGCGGCCCAGACCAGAGCCCTAATGGCAGCAGCCATAAAGCAAACAACATCATAAAGATCAACACTCCACATGAACACTCCACCGACTGATTGCCAAACAAACCCAGATAGCGTGTGCAATTAATGTATGGTCATAAAATATGTAAGCTCGGGCAAATAAACAAAGCAAAACAAATCAATAAAAAGGTGTAACCAAATAAAAAGAAGCTGGGACAAGATAAGCCTGTGAAGATGTTTGACTTCCCGAAGTTATGAGCTGATGATACATGAGGTGGTCCTCTGCCTCTGGCCACAGAGCTTTTGTTAATCAATTCTAACTTTTATACCTCTGCAGTGTTTGAAGTAAGAAGCCTTGACAGTGAAGCAAGGCTATATCTCCACTGCGCTGCGATAGCCAGAGCTATAGCACTTGTTATCTGGTTGCCTCATATTAACCATTTCCCTCTCGGTGTCCAATAAACGCCCTGCCGGGAGCCTCCGTCTGGTCCGGAACCACAATCACCTCTAGCTGATAGATCCCAAGCTTGCGTTGGATCGGACAAAGTTAAGAGACAGTAAAAAGATTTGTGCTGGATTCGAGTCAAATCGCTTATGTTGCATTGGGGCTTCTCCCTTCAAAACACCGAGCGAAGCGACCGCACCGCGCCGAAGACGTTCGTGTGTTGCACGGCTAACCTGCAGCAGGATGTCGGCCCCTTGCCTGAAGTCTTCGCCGGCCACTGCGGTGTAGAATGCTTTGCGTTTCTTCTTGTGGAGCCAGAGTAGGTTCTTCTCCATGCCGGCGTTCATTTCCGAAAGCACCCTCCACCTCGGGCCCTGGAAAGGTCACCATCAGCCAGCCAATCAGCTGAATGTAGTGCACGCTGCTCAGTTTCATTATGAAGAAACATTATGTGTGGATGTATGGATGTATGGATGTATGGGCATGTCTGTCCACCAACCACAAGCCCTTTTGACAGAGGATATATGTGACCCTAAATCCTAAACACTGTCTCTGGTACATTTGGCATTTATCTGCTTTCTGGTTGGCGTTCGTTTAAAGAACACACTTTATAAACTTTATTCTACTTTTAAAAGTCAGGTGACGGGTTTACACTTGAATTAAAGGTTAAAATTTGAATAGAAATGGCCACAGCTGTTCCTTGGAATAGAAATTTGCATACTCCTGTCTATTTGGCTTTTAAATCAAAGGAATGGAGCAAATCCCGGCCACATCCTCCCCTCAGGCCTCTGTGTACGAGGCACTGATAAGACACCTGGTAACAACCCCCACTCAGATCACATACCACAAACACTTCCGAAGTGAGACAGAGCCCATAGGTCTTGGATAAGGAGTGAGCCAGGTCCAGGAGAACTGGTCTGGTGCGTGCAGGTCCGGTGAGGACCAGGATCTGAGGCCTAGTGCGGCAGTGGATGAACAGGGAAGATTTAAGAGCAACAGACGTATTTCATGTCATGGGCTTGAGGGACGGCACACGAGGTTGGGCCCGGTACCTGAAGTTCTTCACGTGGTCCTCGATGCCGGACAGAGACAGGGCATTGCTGACCGCGCTGACGAACGTCACCGCCTGGGTGGATGAACCCCAGTTCACGTCTAGAAGGAGGTGCGGTTGAGTGGATGAACGCAAATGCAGACTCTCAGGCCAACGGCAACGCTAAAGGCAGCGGCCGCGCTGACGACGTTGATGAGGCCAACGATGCGGCTCGAAGTGCACGTGGTGAAATTGGCGTTGGCTAAAAATGGCGAAACTGCACTCACTGGGCTTCTTGACGGTGACGTAGATGTAGAGGAGGATCTCGATGCCGTAGGTGAGGAGCGCGGCCCACCAGTTGATGACAAACATGACGACACAGCAGAGCACCGCGCCCACCAGCGACAGCCACATGTTGTAGAACCTGTACGCCGGACGCCAGCCTGGAGAGAAGACAAACACCAAGAGTGTGAAGCCAGCATCTCATCTTATGGGGTCCTTGTCCTGTACCCTACAACCTTCATCATATTCACAATGGCTTCATTTTACTAGACAGGCTGAGAGCTTCCTGTTGAAAATGTACTTCTTCCTATCGTTTCTAAAGCCAATGCATCAGATGCAATAAGCAAAACAGTGGCGAAGCTAGACTGTTTTAGGTGGGCTCAAGCCCACCCAAAACTTGCCTTAGCCCACCCTATCGTTTCGTCCTCGAATCAAATATTCTACCGTCTAGACCAGTGGTTCTCAACTGGTGGGTCGTGGGCCTTTGTCCGGGCAAAAAAAAAAAATGTCGAAAAAAAATCCTGTGCTTTTATTTTGAAGAGGATTTTGTATGCAGCGGAGTGCCGTCTATTTTTTATTGCCTGAATAAGTGACTGAATAGTTTAATAGTACAGTTACCGAAGTGTTATGTTATGTTAAATAAATGTGAGAAGTTGAACATTTTCCTTGATTTGGGTCGCGGCTTGTCATTAAGGGTTGATGGTGGGTCCCAAAGCCAGACCAGTTGAGAACCACTGGTCTAGACCAGAGGCGTAGCCACGGGCGGGCCTGGACAGTATTGCCCGTCCAATCGGAGGGCTTTCCTTCGTTTACTCGTTCAATAAACGTGACATGCCGATGCATGGGTTCATGCAGTTTTGTGCAAGTTTAAAATGTTTCCGTGTAATTTGTCAGCTGTGATCAAATGCCTTTGATCGTTTCGTCCTCAAATCTACGATATTCAAAATCCCAACCCCCCCCCCCTTCTGACTTAGCACACCCAAAAGTCAGAATCTAGAAACGCTCCTGAAGCAAAATATGGACCAGGGACATGGACTGATGTGGCTCAGGTGTGTGTGTGTTTATACCAGACCTGGAGACTTGGCGTAGGAGGCGTGGAAGCAGGAGAAGTTGATGAGGGCGTAGGAGGCCAAGAAGAAGTTGGAGATGATGGGAGCGATAACGTTCAGGTCGCCTACAAACACAGAGAGCACACTTAGGCTGACGAGGTCGTCTGAGGCTCCGTCAGCATGCGCCACACTGAGGGAAGTGGGCAGCTGGGCTTGGTGTGGGCTTGGTGGTGTTTTCTGTTGTTTTATTGTATGGTTCATCATTAATAATCAGGCTGACGTCATTCATTCGTAACCTATTGTATTGGGGTCTTTTCAGACATAAGAAAATAGAATGAAATTAAATAATTTAATAATGTAATCAATTAAGATTAAATAATTAAAGTAATTATAATAATATAATCATATGATTATATAATAATTATATAATATAAATAATCTCAATTTCATGACTTCGGAATGGATTCGGCAAGAGTGAAGAGGATAAGAGCAACACTTGGTTATCTAATCTGATTGGCTGGAGATTTTTGGGCAATGTAAGGCCACACCCATATGTGGAAATCAATCTGTCAAGTCAAGGCCAGGCATATGAATATGTGGGTGTGAATGATTATCCTTATCCTTAATTGCATACCGTGTAAACAACTACAAAGGATAATACTAATCTTGCCTGTGTTTAACCTACAAAGTTTGACTCTTCTAGTTTGCCTTTTTTGTCTTTTTGCTCTTTCCCTTGGGAACATCTGTTCGTTGTAGTTTCAACATGAATACCGATGACAGCCAAGCGGTGGGCATTTGACCGAACCTACCAATGAGAATGAAGGCAACGGAGATGAAGAAGGTGAGGACATAGCCACGAATGGGCTCGTTGTTCTTGCCGTGTCCCTTGGCGAAGAAATGCAGCATTGTGTAGATGTTGTCCTTGCACAGTGCCTGGTGGGGGGACAGAGCCTCTGTTAAAAGCGGAGAACTAAGAACGCTTTAGAGACTTTTACTGGCGAGGCGACCGCGGTCACGGTCCAAGGTCAGCCGAATCAATGCATGTGTTTGTGTGCGGTGACTCATCAACAACGGGTGTTTGCCAGCACTGACAGGGTCTGATTTTCCAGGTGCACGTCGGACCAACCTGGAAGACTTTGGGAGCGCTGACGAGCGAGGCCAGGGCGGAGGAGAGGGTGGCAGAGAACGTTCCAGCAATGATGAGCGGACCGAATCCTGACGCCATGGTCATCACCTGCGGGGCACAGTGTCCAAAGTTTCCAAAGATGGAAAACGAATTGGGTCAAAAAGGAGGTGAATGTTGGGAATGTTCACCTCATATACCTGTTGTCCTATTATAGAAATCGCTCTGCCTCTGAGAAACGATTGGGGAAGCTATGATTCTGTGTGTGTGTGTGTGTGTACAATACACACTTTGGAATGTTTTCAGAAAGGTGTCTCTCAGAAGGGGCGAAAAGGAGGTGGTAAAGCACAGGTGGACACAGTTCTGGGGGTACCTGGAAGCTATGCATCGAGCCAAACTCGCAGGAATCTGGGTCTGTGATGCATGAGGAGAAGTTGTAGCCCAGCTCACAGGCAGCCACTGCGGGGCCACTGCAATTGACCGGTGAGCTGCTGTTGATGAAGGCTGTGAAGTTTCCAGTGGCATCCCGTACCACAGAGGCGGCTGACCAACACAATGACAGCAGTGCTTAGGAGTACGGACTTGACTGGGAAATCTGGATTCCAACGTGTTGTGTGCAGGATGGAAAGGAGCAGTGATACCCATTGGGTTTGCATTTTCTTAAAAAAAAAGGCTGTGTATAATACGTACAGACACAGAGGGCTACGCCGAGGTACGTGACACCGGTGATTAAAATGGCCCACAAGGTGCCCTTAGGGATGGCTGCTTGAGGATCCTATAAGAACATAAGAACATAAGATCAGAAAACACAACAGTAAACTCAAACATCTGACGGAGCGTGTGATGCCTTAAACTCACATGAATGAGCAGAGTGCAGTGTCAGTGAGCAACTGAATGGAACACCTTAGAGCTAAGAGCACAGAGAATCTTCATACTGTAGAGCCATAATTAATTGTTCCTTCGTTTTTTCCATCTGACTGGGAATCTGTCTCAGCCTTGTGAGACCGGCTTGATCTCACGAGTTTACATTCTGTTTCTCTCAGAAGATCAGTCTGACCTCAACGCCCTTTTGAAAAAGTCTCCAAAAAAGTATTCAAAAAAATGCTCAGACCAATCAGGGAGGGGGGGGGGGAGTTTCGGTTCATGACTGAATGATGAAGGATTGGCAAGTCTGCTGAATGAAAAAATAATGGTGGCTCCCGGGGAAAGCGAAGCATTCAAAATGCTTCACTGTCAAGATAATTGATGTCAAAGAGCGTCTCTCTGACTGGCTGGAGAACAACGTGAGTCCGTTTCCGTATTTTAAAACCAGCAGCTGCTCAGCCGAGGCCAGAATGACATTCTTTGCAAAACACAAACTTGAAATATCGGGATGGCTCAGCGGATCTGCGGTCTGTGTGAACCCTTTGGAAATAGTCACCTTCAGGTCTCCAGAGATGTTGGCTCCGGCCAGAATGCCAGTGGCAGCAGGGAAGAAGATGGCAAAGACCGAGAAGAATGTCTCTCCCTCCCGGAAATCTGGTTTGAAGTTTTCCATGAATATGCTTTCTGCAGAGACAAAAAAAAAAAACACCCATAAGGTGGGAGAAGGGAGCCCACTTAACAGGGAAAAATCCACACTGTGCCGTCTGAATGAACCGAGTGTGTGAGGGTCCATTGAGCATGCAGACAGCAACGCCTTCGTTTCTTACCTTGATAGTTGAAGAAGCCTTGTGATTTCTTAGTGTCTGTGGCGGGGATGAAGGTCCCCACAAACACGTTGACGATGGCCACCAGCAAGATGATGAGCAGGACTATCTGGGCCTATCGGTGAAATCAAAGGACGGTTCAAAGCTTGCATTCACGCGTCGCGTTGACCACGCTACGAGAGCCTTCCCTTGTGCCTCTCTCTTACTTTGGCTTCCCATTCCATACCAGCTACCGATATGCCCAGGAGCAGCACCACCGTGATGCATCCGATGATCCGGATGTCGTTTACCGAATCCACCATGATGGCATCGTAGTCCTGGAGGAGGAGAAGCCGAGAGGGCGGTGGATTTAGCGTCCAGTGTGTCTGTCCGGTATTTCTGTGTCAGGTGGTCGGTGTAGCGCAGGCGTACGTACGATGAGAAGTTGAACCACGGTCTCGGCGAAGCCCACCACGTACATGGCGACGGCGACGGCGTTGGCAAACGCAAAGATTAGGCCGATGGAGCCGCCGAACTCTGGGCCCAAGCTGCGCGATATCAAGTAGTAGGCCCCGCCTGAGCAAGATCAAGACCCGGGAACATTGACACACACACACACACAACGGTGGATGATTAATCACCGCGTCGTGGCATCATTGACTACATGTCAGGGGAAGAAAAATGATTTACGGGGATGGCTACTGGGGCGCGGTTTGGAACTTTGTGTCTTTATCCGTGAAACTTGTTCACCTGCTTCCTGTTCCATTCTCTTGCGCGCGAGCGGCCTCTTAGGGTGTGTAAACATTATGGATATGGTGGTGCGCTGTTTGCATTCACCGCCCCTTATCGACGCGCGGAGGGCTTTGTGCCGCATGTGCGCATTACTGATGCGAAACAACTTTGCCTGGCGAAGGAAAGTTTCATTTTTGGTAGAAACTGAATGAAATGTCTGTCTGGGCGGTCACTTGCATGCATGCAAGCGTGTATGCCTTAACCTTATTTAATTGTAAGTCATGGTAGAGTGGTCATTATGTATGAGCTGAATTGTGTGCTGCGCGATGGGATAGCTCGTGTGCCCGTTAGCCAAATTACAAATGATTAGGAAACGTGTGCGTTGTGAGGCACCCGCGGGTGCGGAGGGCGTCCGGGTAATTAATAAACTTGGCATGGCGTCGTGCTGCTGAAGTGTGTTCTCACCTCCTCTGACCACGCCGTTGGTACAGATAGCAGACATGGACAGGCCAGTGATGGTGGTCACCACGCAGCTCAGGAGAATGACAACAATCCCTAGACCTGGAAAGCAAACGTTTGGCAAACAAAAAACCCCAAATCTTTATTCTCCACACGTGAGACGTGCGACATATTCAGTGGTGCTTTGTGAAGAAATGCCCAGGTGTGGGCGGTGGTCCCTTGCTTGTTCAGCCCTGATTCTGGTCTGGAAATGCTGAAACACACGAGCGACCTCACTTCACCTCAGATCTCTCCTCTCCTCCCTTCACCCCACCTCTCAGACTCACACATACTCATGCACGCGTAGGCACGCACACACACACAGACGCATTTACACACACACACACACACACACACACACACACACACACACACATACACCCCATACACACATATATCAGATAGCTGAATCAGTCCCGAGACAATGATTCACTAAAAGTAGCGGAGGACTGCATAATCATAACCAGACAGTATCGCTTTCACCAGCGCTGCCCCACACAGCCGCACACACAGTCTGCCCTATCAGTTCGGGGGCTGAGATAACATCATTGACATGGAAATGAATCCCTCTCACTGACTACG
>OMKI01045461.1:0-10855 GCA_900302315.1 Phycis blennoides
AACTCGCTCTTAGCTGGACTCCCTGCAACTGTGATTAAACCGTTGAAGCGGATCCAGAATGCTGCAGCACGCCTCGTGTTCAACCGAAACAAATTCTCCCACGTTACCCCCCTCTTCCAAGACCTCCACTGGCTTCGTGTAGTGGCTCGCATCAAATTCAAGACGATGCTACTGGCCTACAAAGCCGTCAATGGAACTGCCCCTACCTACCTCCAAACATACGCCCCTGCTCGAGCACTCTGTTCAACTACCTCAGCTGGTTCGACTGGTACCACCACCACTAAAAGGAGGAAAAGGTCGGATGGCGAAATCTCAACTCTTCCCCGTTTTGGCACCGCAGTGGTGGAACGAGCTCCCGGCCAATGTCAGGACTGCAGAGTCACTCCCCATCTTCCGGAAGAGACTCAAGACCCACTTGTTCAGAGTTCATCTGAACCCTGCATAACCCTACCCTCATGCTCTTATTTGTTGTACGTCTTGGCACTTTAATCGCTCTTTGTAACTTGGCACTTAGTCAGAGATGTTGTATACTAGCAATGGTTAATCTAGCAATTGAAATACTTGAAACTTGTTCTGGTGACTTTCTTGTCTGTATTAGCAGCAATGAAATGTTTCTCTTCACAAATGTACTCTTTGTAAGTCGCTTTGGACAAAAGCGTCTGCTAAATGCCCTAAATGTAAACGTAAATGTAAGGTTAAGTTGGAAGCATAGCTTGGTGACATTTGCTTGCAAAATAAAATAGCCTTTAGAAAAATGACAGATTTCCTTCAGATTAGTCTTATTCTAAAGATTGGACATTGGAGAACATTTCACACTATTAGATGGCTGATATTGATAATCAATCCAGTTATTATATTTATTTATAATAGACCTACCAGTGTTGACTTGTCCCTCAAACTAATATGTCTCTCTAATATCAGTCATAATGTCATAATGTAGCCTATAAAAGTAGTTAGTTGTGTGTGTTCCTGTGTCGGACCCACATCACCAAACATGCAGAGGCGTTCTCTACTGCGTGATTTGTTATTATTCATTCGTTCACATAATTTATATAATTCATATAGTTCATATAATTATATCATCATCATTATCATCATTATATCATCATATCAAAAACAATAATGTCATTGTTGCCATTATTATTATATCCCATGTTATTTGGGACTAAACAATGTAGGCCTTGTGTAGAACCTCAAACAAAAAACCCACAGCCAGGGCATAATATCGACTGAACTTGGTAGGCCAAGTAGGGCACATGATATAGTTCTGACCGTAACTGGGATAAATGCATCGATACATTTTAAAAAGCAAGCCACAGCTTGAGAGAAAACTAATGTCAGTTTAATGTCGAAGTAAGCCATCTATTAAAAAAGAAAGAAATTGCCGCACAAAAGGCAAATAAAAGAATGTACAAAATCTTAGAAATAGTTCAGCAAACCCCTTGCAAATAAAAGAAAAATTAAATATAAATATTTCAGCACACCACTCTATGGGCTGTCGTGGTCAGACCTGGAGATAGCTGAAGGTTGTTAAGTCGTTTTGGATGAAAGCGTCTGCTAAATGTGAATGTGAATGTGAATGTGAATGTAAACGTGAATGTATATGTAAATGTGAATGTATATGTAAATGTGAATGTGAATGTGAATGTAAATGAAGGTGGGTTGTCCTTGAGGGGTCAGCCCTCATGCACATTTTAACCCTTGCACGGATACTTTCACATGCCAGTGGACACCTAAATCAGACTAAATCCGCCTAAATCAGACCGTAGAAACCGTAGACATTCTATATCAGTCTACCGTAGACACAAATCAACCAGGGATTTTAGGAGCTGTTGTAGAGGAGCGGGCTCCGCCAGCTGCTTTTATTTGAACATGAATATTCCTGTGAATCACAGCTACCTGGCTCTGCCTCAGCAACAATACCTCCTACTGTATTTCAGTATATAATGGCTGTAGACAGATGTGACAGTACTGGTGCCAATGTGGGACAACTTCAGCAACTTGGATACCTGAGTTACCAGCTGGGAGGCCACCTCTCTGAGGGTGGCTGTCATTGGCCGCCTCAACCCCAGAGGAGAACGTCTGGATGGAGGATACACATCTGGAAAGTATCCAAGAGCGGGAGCAGCCTTTGCATGTGTTTTTTTTGTCTGCCTGAGCCTGATGGAATGTGGCCTGTTATGGGCCGGTCTTGATCAACTATGGGCCGGTCATATGGGCCGATCAAATATGGGCCAGGACTTCATCAAAATGTCCTGGGCTATTGTTTTGGCCTCTGTCCCTGACCTGTTGTGTTTCAGTTTTAGACTTTAATTACCATTTTATGTTAATTTCATTTGAATTGCATATTAAATGTGTGCATGTTAATGTATAAATGCTGCTGTCTCTTCTTGATGTTAATGTATAAATGCTGCTGTCTCTTCTTGATGTTAATGTATAAATGCTGCTGTCTCTTCTATATCTTAATGTATAAATGCTGCTGTGTCTTCTAGATGTTAATGTATAAATGCTGGTATGTATTCTTGATGTTAATGTATAAATAGGCCTATATCAAAAAGTGGTCTTCTGATTCAGCTCCCCATGAATACAAAGGACGTATATAGGCAACCCTTTCTGCACACTGAATATAAATATAAAAATAAATACTGATTCCAGCGTCAAGTTTATATAAACCAAATTATCCATGAAAACGAGTGACTAGCTTTGCTAATGATGTAAAGTATCCTAGGCTAACTTGAAGATTTGCAAAGTAAATGTACATATTCCAGACGGATTGAAAGAAAAGCTATTTTCCAAAGATGTGACTTTTTGAAAGACTTGGTGGTAATATACTTGATGATAGGTAAAATGTGTGTATTTCAGGCTGCAGTGCTCTCTAGTCGCAGTAGTGTCTCGCTCCTTCATTAGATGTGGCCCGGTGTTTCTCGGCGTTTGAAGTGGCTCAGTTGCTCCGCTGGGAGGAGAGGCCCAAACATCATCATCATCATCATGGAGGACGCAGAGGAGAAGGACGTCTTTGAACTCTGCAAGTAGGCTACCTTAAGAAAAACACTTAACTCAGGGTGGGACGACAATTACACATTACCATGATTAGACTCTGGAGTTTGGCTAACGAAAGAAGAAGTCTGAATATTTATATATGGGTGACCTTTTTTCTAGATTTTTTTAGAAAAAGTGTTGATTTGTGGTAAAGCCAATGTTATTTATAAGGGAGTTCAGACTCTTGTCATTCAATATGCGTTTATATCAGTCCTCGTCAGATGCTTCATCAAATTGGTCTTTCTTATTTTCTTAACAACTTAAAAATTTAAATGGTCTATTGAGACCATTGAATGTGAGTCAAAAGTCAGAATGTTTTATAATCTGAACTGTTAATATAATAATGTTGTTTATTTGGCTGTTAAGGAAGTTAAAAACGGGATAGCAAAGGCTACATGTAATATATCCTAACACTCAGTGAATGAAGCTGTTCTACTAGAACACTTGGCTGTGTAATCATCATGGCAACAACCCTGTTTTACTGACCAATAGTAATACTAAGTAATGTAACAAAATGTGCACTAAAGTGCAGTAAATGTTACTATCCAACTTGGGGACTTTTTCTTCTCCCAGTCACCGATAACATGAGCACTTGACCAGGCATCTATGTTTAAAGCTTAAAGGGGTAGTTCAGAATTTTGGACATAGGACCATGCATCGCATGAATCATCGCATTTTGAGGGACTAGTTTCTGCCGGTAACCTAGGTAATATCAGTCCGCCGCTGCCGTAGCCTCCTACAAGGAAGTATAACACTGCTGCTGAGACACAAGTCCCTCAAAATGCAATGCCATGCAAGGTTGGTTTTATTTCTAACATTATTCTATCAACACAGAGATTTACATCGATAGTCTGGCATTATAATTTATTTGCCTCAGGTGTACTGTGGAGTGGGTAAGACTGTTTTTATTAGCAGGCTAGCCAAAACCGTTGACTTGCACTAGCCTAGCACCAGCGAACTCTGCAACTAGAAGAACTGAATGACATTTGTTGAAAACGCCTCCAATGATAAATAACACACAGGCTAACTTGGACATGAGGTCCTATGTCCAAAATTCCAAACTAGCCCTTTAAGACAGTGGAGCCATCTCTTTCAGTAGGCCTACTTTTTGTAATCAGTGTTGCACCAGGGTGCAGCTTTACTAATGTGATCAGCATTTAGCTTCTCACTGCAGCTGGATTAAATTGCCGGTGGTCAATCAACCACCACCAAATGAAATCAATCATTCAGTGGGGCAGAAATGTTTTGACAACTTACAGTGCTGTGTCGCAAAAAAGATTCTACAGATGATGGAGTCTTGAATAAAGAGTGTCCATGCATGACAATGGACACAACACCAAACAGTCTGTGTCTGACTTAATATAGCTGTATTATTACACAACATGTAACATGTTTGGCAGTAGAGATTGGTGTATAATCACTGACGACTGTTTATTAAACCACAGGAAATTAAATCTTGCATCAGGGAACCTTGATAAAGTAGTATCAAGTGTGGCAAGACTTTTTTGTCAAGCTATAAACAATGAACAAAAAAAGTTTACGCTAGTCAGTATCGGAGTTTGTAATAACTCCGTTTAAAAAAAAAATAACGGTGTTACCTAACGCTGTTATTTTTTCAGTAACGGGGTAATCTAACTAATTACTGTTTCCGTCGTTACAACGCCGTTACCGTTACTGAACGTTAAATGCGGTGTGTTACTATGCATTGATTGAACGCACCCCTGGCTCCACACACAAACTGCTAGTGAGGAGACTGGGTGGGTTAACGACGAGACGAGCGATTATGATTGGCTAAGGCAGAGTCACGTTTCATGGTAGCCAATCGGAGCCAGTGTTTTTAAACACAAGCCAGCACATGCACGCCACACACACACACACACACACACACACACACACACACACACACACACACACACAAACAGGTTCGATGAAGCAGCAGAAATGGCGAGTCCGGAGCAATCCAATGAAAAGTTGGCATTTTCAAGGTGGAGATATATATATATACATATAGCAACTTTTTTAGTAAGGTAAGGCAAATAGTTACTTTCCCTGGTACTTTCACTAGTTACTTTTATTATAGAGTAATTCAGTTACTAACTCAGTTACTTTTTGCAACAAGTAGTGAGTAACTATAACTAATTACTTTTTTAAAGTAACGTTCCCAACACTGGTCAGTATGAAAAACAATGAAAAAAACAATGTTTAGTAGACAGGTGGTCCTTTAGTTTTTTAATAGTCATCTCTTCTACGCAGAGAGATTTTGGAACAAGTTAGTAGCAGTGAAGCAGTGCCATGGTTATAGGTCCTTCATTCTCTTTTCCACCTTGCAGTGATGTGGCGTGTCAGTAAATGGCAGCTGACAGCCAATAAGCTGCTCAGTAGTACTCACCACACTCAGCAGGCCGGAGGAGGTGCTCCACTGATTGATAGATCTGGAAGGCATCGGAGAAGCATAACAAATGATGATTAATGTCTGGCTGTCTGTGACGGATGGCAGGGCCTGGCCGTGTGAAATCATCTTTAATTGCTTCATGTACAGATAACGTGTTTTTGTTTTGTTTTGGTCTGTTCCTGTCGCCATTTGCGGTTTATGGCCTCAAATTAATCCATTATATTCATAATGCAAATGTATGGTTCAAGAGTCAACGGAATAGGTCTTCACACAGTGTATGTTATGTAACTAAAAGCACATTATTCATAAATTTTTGTATTATATTTACTTGGAAGAGAATACAGGGCAGTAGGTGTATGGCAGATATTCAAGTCTGAGTTCACCATAGTTCACTGCCTCCTAGTTTCATTCTTTTTCATATGAATATTCATGTTTTACTGTTAAATGCCAAAGAGCAGTTCAATCTTAAAGAATCAAATGAAATGTGATAGGAGAGTAAACGTCCTTGTGCCCACATACCCGCTTGATACCCACCCTGGCTGTCAAGCAGGTAGGTGGGCATGCTTCCTTGGCAGCCGACCTGATCTTAACATGATAAAAACTGTGTTTAAAGCTACATTAGGTCGCATAATTTCACTTAACAAGGCTTAGAGGTGTCTATATCATGCTTAATGAAGCCATAGTGCCAGTGCATAATTCATGAGTTTCTCTCTCTCTTTCTCTCACTCTCTTCCCCCCTTTCTCTCTCTCCACCTTCCTCATACATCCCTCTCCCTCTCTGTCTTTCTCTCTGTTTTCATTTTTCTCCTTCACTCTCTCTCCCCCTGCACCAGTCTCTCCACCCCTCCATGTCTCTGGAGCTTTGGTTTAGCTGATCAGCAACTTGGCTCATTATATGTTGATTTAGGATCTTTGACTGCAGACCATATGCTGCTGAGTGCTACTCCATGCCCTTAAGCTGGATTCAGTTCAAAAGTACTGGAGAATACAGAGCCATCGGGCGACCATTTAGTTGAAGACTGATTCTCTCCGGCCTGCTTCTTAAAGGCAGAATCCAAGTTGCCACCTTAGTGCACATATTATTCCACAGTCAGGTCAATTACACTTATAATCTACAATGGGCTTTTTGTCTCCAGGTCATTGGAACTAATGTGCCACTTTATGAAACAACCCGAGGACAGCCTCTTCCATAGAGATTTGACCACTTCCTGACTTCCTAATTACCCATATCAACTCAACCTATCTATGGAGTCTATTTCACTCTATTTCGTCTTAACAGTGCCTTACATCTCTAAATGTTTTCATTCTCCATGTGTTGAAATTAATGTCATTACCAATGCAATGTTGCTAAATAGCAAGTGAAAACAGGTCAAGATTTTTTGCTATCTTTCAATCAACATTCATGACAATACAATGGTAATAAGGGATCATGACAACATATCAGTGTTCCCCATAATGAATACATTTATGGTAATTCCCTGCCCCAAGCTAACCTCCTCTGCTAAAAGTTCCCTGCTTCCCCCAGCTATCCACTCAAGTTTGCATCTTAATATTACTGTACAGATCAGCACTTGTTGTCTCTCATGACTTCCTTTAATAAGTCGTATGACAACTGAAGATGATGGCAAATCACCAGATGAGGTCACTTAAATATCACAATCCACAGGAGAACAGTTTGATGAGATGCAGAGTTGCTGCAGAAATGTTATCATGATGTACAGGGATAATATTATGATACCCAGGGGTGACTCTGAAGGTGTGGCAGTCAAGTTGATGTAAGAGACAAGACAGCTTGGTCCTGCTACGCAAATAACATTACAAAGAGCAAAAAGTACTTTTACATCATTTCATACTTGAAGCTGCTGTAAGATTTGTGAGTTGTAAAGAAAAAGAACAGAAGAGAGCATGTCTGCACCTACCCTCCCTTCAGATGGATAAGTGTTGCATTTCAAGAACCTGTGTTTGACAGAGAAGATGGCTTCATACAGGGGAAACATGCAAAGTTTCCACATTGTTTGGCATGCGTGAGTGAATGAGTGAATACATTTTTATAGCAGAAAGGACTGCAGTGGGTAATTAGACCTATGTTTACACTGCAAGGGTTAGCGGTTCAATCTCCACTGCAGCCACGTCTGCTAAGAATGTATGCACACATTGTAAGTGTCCACCAAATGGCATATGTTGAATTTTGAATGATGAATACATTTCAAAAGATGAACATGGAAACTTTTAGTTTAAGGTTTGATGCATTTACACAAAATGTGACTTATTGTTCTTCACCCCGTCGTTCATCAGCATGCATCACAATGTCTGCTAATGACGTTGTTCATTTTAAAAAGCACAATGGGCTTATGGTTATGAAGGTGTTTGTCTTGGCAGATTTTAGACAATGAAAAATTTAAGAATATTGGTGATGGATGAATGGTAAAACTAAAAATTGTCATCACTAGTCATCACTAGCTTTTCATCAGCAATTGTTAGGCACGTGGAGGTCTATGTATTTATTTCCTGAATCCCACTTCTGTAGAAAACCCACAAAAGCTATCATTATTGCAGTTGGTAACTAGATCAATTCAATTTGTATCGAAAACCTGACCGAAATAGATTCTGTGACTACTCCATAATACAGGTGTTATAATGAAGGATATATTAGACATATTTCTAACGGGATTTACACATAGGTACTAACCCTTTAAATCTGGGATTTCTGTTAATAATAGTTAATTCCACACATTTGCAGTATTGATTGTTTTCTTAACAACCCTAATCTGAAGTAAGTGCAGCTTTACACATTAAGATGCTGTGTTCACCAGAGATAAACGCACCTACCAGACAGACATCACTATGCCTTTAAAAAGCTCACAATAAAAACAACTTCAAAATGATATAATAATTGTATTCCTCATGACATCAATGTTCAAGGATATCTGAACATCTGAAAAACAACCATCCTGCACAATGTTTTTAGTGGATGATAGTTTTTGTACTTCAGAGGACTTTCGATGTCCTCCCAGTGCCCTTGTGGATCAGAGCAGCATGTTGCCAGATAAAGACCCGAGACACAGTTCACTCTGGACTGATAATAAACCCCCATCACACACGCAGATTCATCAGTCCCTCCCGAAGCAGACATCAGGAAACATATTCCAACCCCACTGCTCGGCAGTCTGAAAGCTTCTCCTGGTGGTCGTCTCCATGACAAGAACTGAAAACGCACGCAGGTGCACGCACAATAACACACACGCACACACACGCACGCACACACACACGCACACACACACACACACACACACACACACACACACACACACACACACACGCACACACACACACACACACACACACACACACACACACACACACACACACACGCACACACACACACACACACACACACACACACACACACACACACACACACACGCACACACAATAACACACACGCACACACACACACACACACACACACACACACACGCACACACACTCTATCTATCCCCACACACACACACACACACACACACACACACGCACACACACACACACGCACACACACACAACACACACTCATAGATGCATGCACGTACGCACTTAAAACTAATACAAATATATCCTGGAACATGAGAGGAGCCTGTCGATTATAGGCCCATACACTTAGCCCTCATACAAGCACAACACAGACGCACTCATCTCCATATCAAGTACGAGGCGGTGCTGAGAGCATTCTCTGTGAAAAGGTCAGTTTTCCACCACCTAAGCAGCTGTTTTTCCTGCAGGTCTCCAGGCTGCAGTAGAAGTCAAACCTCCTACTGCTCTCTGGAGCCACACCAACCCAAGTGACAGAAACTGTTGGCACTAATTGTTAAGTGTCTACGGCAGTGCTACTGAATGCATTGTTCTTGGCCTGAGCAGGGTGGCTAGGAAGGCCACTATTGCTCTCCAATATCAATATCCAATGTATACATTTTGCTTTAAAACATGCTGGTTGTTGAGGCGTATAAAGCAATATCACAGGGTCTATGAATTAGGCTTTGAGTTCTATTTCATCATAATTGCATTGTCATTCGCATGTCAGTGCCGAAAGGTGACTTTTAACACAAGGCATGCTTGGGGGGTGAATCAGGCCCAGGGCCCTGCCCACAACTGTATTCTGTCCAATGCCATGCTTGCATTCCAGGGACCGCTTTAAGAACAAAGATCATCATGTCCGAGACGAAGTCTACCACTCACTGGGCCCTTAACAGCCGACTAAATCCAGTTTGTCCACCAGACTACTGCACTTCTGGATTGGCACAGAGTTTCAGACGCCCGGGGGCAGGACATGGCCAAGGCCAGATGTGGACGATGGAGTCCATACTACTGGCCTCCCTCGGCGAGGCAAGGCACTTCCACTGCTCCTCCCAGGTACCTCTCCCTGAGGCGATGGGAGTCTTGCCTGTAAAACAGAGAGTAAAGTTGTGTTAAGGTGAGCTCAGTGGGTTTCGTCCTCCAGTCCCCCCCACCCAGCCAGGAGCACCACCCTGGGCAGAGTGTCTGCCCAGGGTGTTTCCGGAACATTGACATTGCCAATGTCGTTCAGTATTTCTTACACTTTCAATTTGTCCATAACTTTCCTAGCATGGCGTACACTATAACTGTCTAGGTACTTGGGTTTTAACTAATTTGCCATGTTAACTTGAATGTGGCTGTTTTACTTGAAGTGCAAATCATCCTGATAGATTAATGAGCCATGCGCTGTATTCAGGACATCTCAGTTCTGATATACTGTCTGGAGCCAATGAAGCATGCTAAACTGACAGTAGGGATGAGCTCTTCAGTTAGCACACTACTGTAACTTGTAGGAGACTTTTTTGCTTGTTCTTACCTCTGTTAGTGGAGCCATTGAGCTATTATGACAGCGGTTTCAGTGATACTGTTCTCATGCATGTTCATATTGTAATTGGACAATCAATCTTTAAGTCTGTTGTCCTTTTTAACAACCATGCACATTTATTTACAGTAACTATTGCAATCCCAATATGACATGCTGTACCACTTTATTCAGAATTATATGTCTGACATTTGTTCTTATAATGAATCCTTCTGAGACCACAGCCTACAGCACATCTGAAAATCTGAAAGATTACAAGCCTCCAAAATGTTAAATAAAATGCACAATACTGTTGAAATGTTGACTCCCATGGACCATTATTCTGTCCATTTAGAGAATAGGACGATGCTTGTCATTATTTACTCGTTGTTGCATGTAAAAGTTTCATGTACAACTCAAAGTTGTCCATTGAGAGTGATAAATAACAGTGAGAGTGTGAATAACAAGTGTTTATGTGTGTATGTGTTTGTGTGTGTGTGCGTGTGTGTGGCTGTGGACGTCGCACTTATAAATCAATGTGTGTGTGGGGGGGGGAACTGCTGTACATCCCATAC
>OMKI01045466.1:0-14884 GCA_900302315.1 Phycis blennoides
GAAGTTAACTTTTGCTCTCATGGCTGTGGAAACTTACTGAATAAATATGTATATCTAAATGTAAATGTATATGTTTGATGAGCATGTACACACATGCCCTCACACACACATAGACACCCACATGCACACACACACACACACACACACACACACACACACACACACACACACACACACACACACACACACACACACACACACACACACACACACACACACACACACACACACACACACACACACACACACAAAGACAATGAGTACACGAGAGTGAGAGGGGTGAGAAAGGAATGGCAGAGACAGGAGGGGGAGGCAGAGCAGACTCAAGAAAATAAAGAAAACCAAGACAGGGCTGCCCCAGTTTGGAGAATGACGTGTGTATATGACGCAGGATGTTTCTGTTCATACAGAGAGCCTACACCTGCAGATGTTTTCACATACAGCATTTCATCATCACATCTGTGTGAATATACTGAAGATGACCTGCGTCCCGTTTGGCGGCGGTGAGTACTCTGGTAAGCACGTTATTACCGCAGGATGCTGAGCAGGAACACCTTGAGCTCACACCTGAGGGCCGTGGAGGTGCCTCCAACCCTCGGCCTGGTCTCTTTTCATCATCATGCTGGAATACAAACCAGAGTGTTCTGGTTAATGCCACATGGTGTTGCTAATATGATTACATTTCCTACACTTCATCATAAAAAAAAAGAAATATAAACAGTGTAGAGGCGAATAAAGACGGTAAAGGGATTTAAGTAGAAGCTTGAAATGCTTTGTGTTCAACCTTTAAGCCTCATGTTCAAAGTAATCACTTTCATTTGAAAAAAAGATGCAGAGGACACATAGAGGCCATGGTTGTAGTTTTGAGTGTAATGTTTAGCCTTAAGAAATGTCTGGCATTGAGTTGCAAAAGCAAGTAACTTCACCTCCAAGGCTATTATTCAATAATACAAAATATACAATGGGCCCGTAATAGCTTTTGTGTTCATGAAACGTTTTGTAATTGTCCACATCAAATCAACACCATGTGGGAAGAATACAAAGTATAACCAACATCAGTGAGCCACAAAGTACAACATAATGAAATTGTCAAAGAATGATTAAAGCCAATGTCCACAAAATGCCGGTGGACAGGCAAAATGAAAACACAACATAATAAAGACCAATTCAGAGAAGGGGAATGGAATTTAATCACAGTAATTGATTTTACGTTTTAATCCAGGAGCTACTCGAGAGGAAGGCTACTGTGGGACGTGGACAGGCTCATAAACTGTAAAGGTTCTCAGTTATTGGACTTAAGGTCCTGGACAGAGAAGCCGGTAATGTGGAGTGAAGCTACTCATGCGACCCCCTGCACCCCCTAGTTCAAGCCTGTCCGTTGTGATCACAGCACCGACTCAACCCCATGCAAACGCCCTGCTCACCTCCACACAGCCAGCAGGGCCCACTTGCAAAGCAAAACATCCTAACTATTTGTGGAGTTTGGTTTCAATATTTCATTTTCCATGATTTTCCCCTTGTAATGCCATAGTTGTCATACCTTTCTTGAATTATCATACAACAAATCATCATTACAATTGCAATCTAAACATCTTTGGATGAAGCTTCTAGTCAAATATCCTGCCATGCAGTTTTTACCAAGGTCAATTTACAACCAAAGCTGAAATACTGGGATGGACAATGTTGGTTGGTTTTATACTTTGAATCATTGACCATGTTTTTGTACAATTATTTCAGTACATGGCATTGTGAAGCTCTGCAGTCTGACCAGTGCCCTCGTCAGCTAAATGTATTCTTACTGATCTCACCTTACATCCTGCACCATTCATTCATTAACTAATTCACTCACTCATTCACCCCGCAACCATCATCTATAGCGCTCACACTCTTCCTCACAGACAGCCTCTCCAAATCCTCTAACAAATTTGCAACCAGCCACTCTCACACACACACACACACACACACACACACACACCCCTACATATGGTGTCCTCCACTTTGGATCACACCCTCTTGAAAAAACACACATAATAATCACATACAAAATCATAAATATTCAGTGCTGATAAACAGATTAAAAAATGGAATCCCTGCGGTATGCCAACTACTAATCCTGAAGCCCCGAGGAGTAAACAAACTAACTGTAGATCAATGACCTCCCCAGAGGAGAAAGACAGACAGACAGACATGTAGGGAGAGTCCAGAATAACACAGACAGGACAGACCAACAGACCGACAGACAGACGCTTTCAAATTAATCAACAGCTTATAGAAAAGCTGTTCCACCAACTACAAGGTTGCCATAAATCAACACCATTGCTTAACACATAAATGCACTTCCATGTGATTACTTCAAATAGAATGGAATAGAAGGGAAGCAACCTGGTTTTAGCATTTACCATGCATTTCCCCACTTCCTGCCAATGTCAGAAATATCACCTGTTCTTTTAGGTTACTAGGGCTTCAGTAATTGGTTTACCTGTAGAGTGAACCTCATAGAAATGCAGCCTGGTTTTGGATCACATACACATCGTCATTAAAAGCTATTTTAATCTATCCTGATATCACTGTGCCCTATATTCTGACTTCAAAACTGTGCACCTGTCCATCACTTTATGCAGATATGGGGTTGAAAAGTATATAGCACCCAGTCTCCCTATATGGATTTTGGCCAGCTTTCACCCACAAAGCACCTGATGATTTCAGAGGGACGCCTCTGTGCTCTACAATATTCTACAGGCTGCAGGGAGGCTGTTGTCTGTTTCAATGTTGACAGGGATAAGAAAATATCTCATCTGATCTCGTCTTAAAGGGGGCTGCAGGTCAGACTTGAGATCACATCATTACAGTGTAATTTGTTAGTGATGCCACAGCCAGCAGTCAGCTCTTTGGAGTGAAAAGCTCAGTGAGAATGTCTGTTCTGGTTGGCCTGTCTCTGTGTTGGCCTGTCTCTGTGTGATACAATTTACATCAGTCTTGCCTAATTTCTGACCAATCAGGGCATTTCTTCCCTGATTGGTTTTGGGGGAGTCCCATCACACTGGCGGGCACAGCGTTATCACCCCGATGGTGCATGTACAGAGGGAGGCAGCAGAGGGGAGGCCTTTGGGTTGTTTATCTTCAAAATGTTGCTCTTTTCTGCTGTCTCTCTTTAAATTCTTACCTACAACAGCTATAATATATAATTTATAATATTATATATATATATATATATATATAATATATACAATTTATAATATAATATATATATAATATATACAATTTATAATATAATATATATATAATATATACAGCGTTTACTTGACCTAGTTCTTCGTTCCTTATAATTTGGTACGTATTTCTTGACTCAAATGTGTCTCTTGTTTGTTGAATATTTAATGGAATATGTTATTAAACAACATGTATTCTAATAATCCCTCCCATACCTATGATAAGACGATAGACATAGACATATATCAGAAACTTTAATGAAAACATCTCCAAGCAATCCTCTGATCACAAATGCTAATTGTTTTTACACTAGAATAACCTTCTACCCAGCACTTTTTTCCTTAAGATAAAGTTATGGAACACACACACACACACACACACACACACACACACACACACACACAAAGACTTGTGTTATCTGTGGTTCAAAAAGAGTAAAAGGAGACATCACCACAACGTAGAAGTGCTATGCAAACACAATACTCTCCTGACTTCTGTATCCGGAGCTGCCGTCATTCAAAAACACACTTGATAGCTCGATAGTTGTTGCTCTCTTGGTTCTACTCATGGCTGACTGGACGGAGTGGATGAGTCCATTTGTGTCTTTTCTGAGTGGGATCTTAAGGTCAGTGACTGTAGTCACCATGTCTTTATCGTACTTCAGGTTTATACTCCTGCCCTGCTTTGGAGACAGGACTTTTCTTTCTCTGTTCTGCTCTCTTTATGTCCACAGAAACTGCACTCCTTTTCTAAAGTCATGGTCATATGCCAGTAGCTATCCCTCAGATGAGTGTATGGCAGCCAATAGGCCTTTATCACAGAGGTGTAATAGTAGGGGTCAACACATGTGTAGCTCATGATCTTAATTATGGGCACTGGCCTACAGACCCATGATGAACTTAGTGGGCTACACCTGTTTTTTGGCACTGTGATAGAGGCCTGTAGGGAATAGAAGACCCCCCCCCCCATATCTTGCTATAAAGCTGTTCCTTGATCTGCTTCTCCTTTGGTTTCCGCTGTTGCTCCAACGTGGCCGTGTCCACCAATACCTGTGGCCTGAAGCGGGCTGCGCTGTCTCCTCTCAAGGTCTGTAAGTGACAAGTGAGGCTGAGAACAAGGAAAAGCATATCATCAAAAGTAGAGCAACTACAAAGTAGAGTACAGAGCATATATATATGGGGATCCGGCCTCTCCTCTCCCATCACCAGCATCTCCTCCACCATCGCCTCCTCCATTTTGTGCCATCCATTCTTCTTCTAAAGTACGAGCGGTGATCAAAAATGCAAAGCAAGTCCCAAGTTTTCAGGTTGATAAATGTGTTGAATTTGTAGTCATTGACCAACACCAAGGCTTACATAATTGGCCTGCTTGTAATTTTCAAGAATCTACTTGACCTTTTTTCTCTCAGCAGTAATGGTCTTCTTGATTAAATGTCTCCTTCACGTGTTCATTTCTTTAGTTGTGTCTTGTTCATAACAAGTGATACTCTTTGGGGAAATATCAGAGGCTTAAATATTCAAATCAATTCGTACTTTTAATTTGGACATGACACATTTCTTTATGAGTTGGGAAAGCACAATTCAAGAATTACACGTTTTAATATTTGGCGTCTTTAATGTTCCTTTTTCTTTTACTTTTCAAATGTACTTTTTTTGTAGCACGTGTTAAGCATTACAAAGAAACAGGCTCTACATTAGACCTAGTCCATCCACACAGCTATGACTTTCAACTCCATGGAGAACACACACAAAAAAGAAAATGTAAAATGTCGATTTTCATTCGAAGGCCATTACTAGTAAGTATCACACGATAATTTTTTTGAGAAAATGTTCATGCTGTCTGTGTAATACTTGGCTGAATGAATAAAACAGCTTCAATGCAAGTTTACAATTGAAAAAAAAGATAATGCTGATACCATTTGTCATTCTCCTTATTTTTAAAACAGGAAAATGAAGCTTGCTGTTTGACTTGAGTTTGACAGCGGCAACCACAACTTGACATCTGATCTCTCAACGGATACGTTTTTTGATTGGTTTGGATTCATTTGTATCATTCTTCTGTGTTTGTTGTTGTCATAGGATCATAGGCGTTCTCCACATCATGTACTGTATGTGTCAATATTAATGAAAGCAGCTTTCCTCCAACAGCACAACATGCACATCTTCCTTTCAGTCTTACAGGAGTTGTTTATCTCAATGTATCTTTTCCTTCGTCTTGTATGTATATGCCATCTTTTCCTATTTCAAAATGTGTGTTTAAATGAGTAGCTGGTTGTGTATGTGTTGTGTAGATGCATGTCTTTGTGTGGGTTTTTGTGTGGTCTTAATCAGCAGAATATGTGCATATGTGTGTGTGTCTGTGTGTGTGACTCATAGGGTTTTACAGATGCTGACCTTAATGCTGACGGCCTCATGAATGGATGAAAGGAACTTGTCCTTCAATATTCTGCACACACACACACACACACACACACACACACACACACACACACACACACACACATAGACAGACACACACACTTAGATACACATTTAATGGAATACAAACACACACACGTACATTTTATCACCAAAGGGAGAAGAAAAGGAGAAACATCCAAACTAAAATAATGTTTTATATTGCACAGTATTAGAAAAGGCCTTTCAGAATGAAGTACAGAGAGATGGACTGGGGCAATAAAGAGTAAATTATAGACGAGGAAGAAAGGACTACTGGATAATGAAAGACAGGGACAGAGACAACGTCAGCAAGAAGGGAGGCGGGGCATGAAAGCCAACAAAAGTCAAACTCAAGCCGTTATCTGTTATCCTGTTATGTCCTCTCATTATCGCCTTGACAATCTAACACACAGAACGTTGAATTGAAATGTTGTAGGAGTCAACATAGACATTAAGTTCACCATTATGTTCCCCTGTCCTCTCCATTCTTTGCATATGGTTTCCTTTGCATCTCCAGATTTAATTTAATCTCCACAGACATGTTAACTCAAATGTAGCTCAACTGAGGCTCAATGATGCACATGAATGGTATTTTGACTGACCAGGGAATGCTTTGCAGCACAGGCAACTTTACCAATCGGACTAGTGTGCTATTGTACTAGCCTGAAGTATATACTACACAGTTCAATAAAATAGCACTTTATGACTCCCAGGCAGGAACTGTGTGGACAAGAAAGTGCAGGACAATAGTAAAAAAAATACTAATACTACAAAAAAATACAGAACATATTGACCCATTTTCTGTTAGTACATAATAACATTATTTTGTGGGCGGGGCTTAGGGTGGAGGCAGAAGAATCCCTGAATGTTAGCACTGGCTATTTAGTTTTTTTGTAACAGTTATGGGAATATGTCCAGCAATGAAACTTGAAGCATGGTGGTTTTCCTTAGATGATCTTCTATCCTACCAGTTATAAAGTGTTTATTTTTACAGCCTAATGCTCCAGGGGGATGGATGATGGAATTCTGACTCTTTTGCACCTATAGCCTGACATCGCCCAATTTGCAAATGCATATTAGTCTGGGACCTCTCAGTTCATTTTTGATTGCCATAGGGACGTTATCAACAGGCGCAGAGCGAATGCCTCTGGACGCAATGGGATAGACCTATAACCAATCAGCAACCCGACGTGTGGCACATCACCGGCAGCCATCTTAGTTGTTTAGGAAAATGCCTCAAGGGCACAAGTCAAACCTTCTCCTATACACTTCTAAAACAAAGGAAATGTCCATTGATTTTAGAAAGCTGCAATCCTCTCACCCTGCTTTTAATCAATGAGGAGCCAACACAATCATAAGCTCGCTCTATTAACAAAAAATAGATCCAAGTTTCCATTTGTACAACAGGCCATCAGGTTTTTCAATGGTGAAGCACTACACCTCACCCCCACACACTCAAACAACTCCTTCCTGGTCAAAAAGGATGCCAAGCTGGTCTGAGGAAGAGTTGTCCATTGTCTAAGCTTGCTGCAAGGTGCATAGTATAGTATGTGTATGGGTATGTATATTAGTGTTTATTTGGGACTATGATAAAATGCCTTGTGATTATGCTGCAAACCAATTTCCCCACAGGGAGCAGTAATAAGGTATCTCTAATGAGATATCATATTGAGACTTTGCAGTAGAACTCACGTAGTGTGCAAACTACTGCCGGTTCTATAGAGCTATGGTTATTGTAAATAGAGCAAACAGCTATATCTTAACGGCAAACTGCACTTGCACGGCAGGATAAAGTACCCTGTCCTCCATCTCATCTTTGAAAGCGTTCAGCATTAACTTAACTATATTACTGTCTGGTTATCTATGGGATTGTCTCTGGTTATACTGTGACTCTTACTGTAGCTAATATGCAAAGAGATTTACAAGATCAATCACCGGCTCCTCCTCGTTTTCCCATTTCTGATGCGGTGGACATGACAAATCTTACTCACATATCCATGCCTACAACAGACAATACTTCATTTCTGATGCGGTGGACATGACAAATCTTAATCACATATCCATGCCTACAACAGACAATACTTCATTTCTGGCACTCGACATATTAGAAGAGAAGATGAGAGGACCTTTCAGTCTTTATTGGTCATTCTCAGTATTTTTGAGATATGGGAACGACATTAAATGTCGTTCCCATATCTAAAAATTACTGAGAATAAAAATACAAATGCAGAGAACTAATGTTGTTGTCTGCATTTGACCCATCCTATGGTACATAGGAGCAGGGTAGTATTTACCCTGAACCCTAAACATATTGTTTAGGGTTTATCTTTTCAGTGAAGAGGTCCAGCTATGCAATACATACATGCTACTACTATGGTGCACACTGGCATCACCACATAGAACAGAGCTCCTGCTGTATCTGAGCTCCACCATGGATCCTCCATGGATCCTGTATGAGGGATCCATGGCAGGAGGCTCTGAGTGTGATAGAACAAGGGATGTGGAGGTCGCGAGACAGAAGAAGACAAAGACATCACGGTATTTCTGTCTTGAGTCCTCCCAGTCCAGCCACTCTGTCAGTCTCTCTCTGATGATGCGGTTTGATCTACGCTGTGCATTCATCCAGACTGACTTCACCCCCCAGCCACCCCACCATTACACATGCACATACACACACGCACAAAGACATAACACTAAAGGGGCACACACAAACATACACACGATCACACACCCACACAGGCTGGCATGCCCACGCACACAGACACACATGTCTGGGTTTCCCCTATATGAACCCTCTTGCTTTTTTGATAACATGTGCTTGTGTGCGTGTGTGTGTGTGCATCTCTGTCCCAATGGCAGTGTGCCTGGCTTCTTAGAGAGAGAGAGAGAAAGAGAGAGAGAGAAAGAGAGAGAAAGAGAGAGAGAGAGAGAGAGAGAGAGAGAGAGAGAGAGAGAGAGAGAGAGAGAGAGAGCGATATGACAGCCTTTTGCCATTTCCAGGCAGACAGCTTCTGATTCATGTGCCCATCATCTTCTTCGCCTGAGGGGCATCAGCCAAGCACAAAAGACACACGCAGGCAATTCTCTCTCTTTTCCTCCCTCTCTTCCTCTCTCTCAATCTTGGTCTTTCTCTCCCCCTTCTCTCTACCTCATCCTTGTTATTTTCCCCCTCGTTTTTGTTCTGTCTGTCTCACTCTATTCTTTTTTTTACTTTCTCCAATCCCCTTTTGTCTTTTTAACTATTCCCCACATTTATTGTATTCAGATGATCAGTTTTTTTTGTTCAGGTTCATGTTCTTACACCTTCACCTTGTTCTTTCCCCTACACCTTACTCTCAGCCATCTCTTCCAGCAGCTGGCCACTGTCTGAGGGTGGAATGTATCCTGGGTGTTCCCCAGCCTCCAAGCACTCATCAAGTCCATTGTTCATCAGGGTGCAGGGTGAATATGGAGATTTATCTCATAATTCTTAATGCTAATAGGAGTCAGCTTACATCTAATTAGTTTTTTGCAAATTGACATTTGGAAGACATACAGAAGCAATGATTTGTAAAGATGAATACATTTGTTTATGAATCCAAGTTTCACCAATTTTCTTCCAATTTTGAACACAGACCTGAAAAAGGGGTATGGACATTTTTGCCATGTCCATACGCATTGGTTACACTGAGAATCAAATCTATAATTGGCTTGTGAATGGTTTAATCTGCATTTGTGGATCTAGTGACGTGTACATTCATTCACATCGTATTGAGACAGATCTATTTGTCCATTGAATGTTGAGACCTCACAGTGTTTCAGATATGTGCTTCCCGCAGTCTTACCTACTGAATGAGGTGTGTCAACTCATGTTGTTTCTTCAGTGGCAGAGTGGAGCAACTCAACTCTGCACTTACATACGGATTGCACACCCTCTGATATGAAGTGCGCCCCTGGCAGAATATAATAATTTATTTTGATAAACGAGCAATGTGATACTTTGTGAAACCGTGTTGATAAAACAACAAGACTAAAATGACGAATTCAACAATCAACAAGTTAAAATTGTTCATTTGCTGGGATGGGAGATGTGCCCCTGGCTGCAGGAGCCCCGTGCCTTCAACAAAGGTGAAGCCACATCGCTTACCATGGGAATTATTCCATTTGTCTTTCAAGTCCTGTTATTGTATCAACGTGGTTCTGCAAAGAAACAAATGGCTTGAATCACACATCCGAAACACTGTGACTTGTCTCAAAATTCAATAGAGAAATAGTTTATCTTAAAACTATGTCAATAGATGTGTGTGGGTCACTTGATTTCAACAGATTCAGATGCATTTCCCAAGCACATTTTACAATTGATTCTTATTAAAACTCGGATTCATAAATATTAATGCATTTTGAATGTACGGTTAACTTTTACAATGCATCACTAGTTGCTTGTATATAACAATCTCTACAAAAGGATGTGATTGAACATTTACATGCATGGGTATTTTGGTGCAATATTGCCGTTAGTCCCATCACAGTTTTGGGCAGCAGTGGAGTCACAAGTTGACTCCTATAAAGAGTAAGAATTATGAGTCAAGTATCTCCAAAGGTGAATGGAGGTCCCTTTATAATGCTGTTCAATAGCTGAGATGGCCGGAGATTAAGAAGAATTTGGGAACACATTATTCAACAGCGCTGCAAAAAGTAGCGTTAAAGGACATAAAATAGCTCCAATCTGAACCTTGGTTCATCCATTACATCGGAACAATGTATTAAACATTCATCTTTAGCGTTTCTGTGCGAGAAAGGCGTGATTCGTTCTGCCAAGAGTTTGAAATGGCCCACTTCTTTTTCAACTGTTTAACAAGTGTGATGTAACCTTCAATAATAACTTCCATAAAAACAGCCAATCAGTTTTGGTTGTCCAAAGGACAGTGAAATGCAACTTGTGCAACATGAACCATTTGACCTATTCACTCAAAGAGGGCTGTCTTCAGAAAAATGTCAGGAACAAGAAGCCTGGCTCAACGTACCTTTACATGGGCCTTTTTGTTGTAGACAAGCAGTTTCCTTTATCCCGAAACCATGTACAGCACAACCCATGTGGACCTGCAGGAGACCTGAGGCAAGCGGTCAGCACACAATGAGCTCTCTGCAAATCGCAGAGGCCGCAAGGTTAAACGTTCTGAATGGAGCCAGCCAGCAGACAGGAGCTCAGTGCCTTAGCTCATGAAACATTTATTGGAGTTTAGAAATGGATAAGGCCGTTGGTGTTTGGATTCTGTTGGTTTTAGAACGTCCACAACAAAGACCGCCTTTACACTGACTGCCTCAAAAACATGTGTTTCTGGGGCAATCGCTCATGAAAGGGATAACTCCAAAACGCACACAAATCCAGGTGTAAATGCGCTGAAGACGCATTTGTGATGGGATTCATCAAACCCCATCGGGGGTGGTCTGGGACACATCCTGAGCACAATGCGGGTAAATGCGTCTGACCTCCCAAATATGCATATACAGCGTTCTCTTTGCATCTGAGGGGCAGGAAATGGATGCTGCTTCGTCAAGCGTCCTCCTATTTTGACTTCCCTTGACAGCATCGGCATTAAGTTACATTGAATCATCAACATCTCATGCAACACCAACAAACAACTCCTTCCAACCAACGGTGGATCAATTGCCCCCACATGTGCCCCTGCCATATGAAACAAACCTCAATGAGAAATAGAACCCGATATCGTGCATCGTAGCCTACTCACTACTTGGGTAATTTCAAGCATCCGATTCAACTTTGGACTGTGATTGAAACGGCCCATGCGTTCTGTCCCCAGTGATGTGCTATGATGGCGGCAGAATGTAAGGCCGTGGCGTGCGTTCAGACACGGCACCTATGGAGCGCAGAGGAGGAACTTCATCACGTTGGACGGAACAAAGCACAGGTTCACAATCATCGCTTCCAAATGTTTTTTTTCCGGTGGGGGACTGACCTGCGTGGGAGTAATATTCTGTAATCAAATTCACTTTCTTAAATCTTAAAATTCAGGCATTGATTGAGTCATTGAGTTTACCTAACACCAAGTCCGTTCATTTTACAAGCTCTTCACATCATCATTAGACACATAGATGTGTCTAACATACGGTAACGCCCATCAGATAATGTATTCCATGCCAGTGACAGTAGGAATGGCCTGCATCAGCCTTCCAGTTCATGTGAATTGATATCACTAGTGGGGAAAAACATTTAAATACTGTCCTCATCAACCCCCAGACTCTCAACCCCTTCTCCCTCTTTTACTCCTCCTCCTCACGTGACCCCCCCCCCGCACTGAACCTCCTGCCCTGGCCTATCCATGGCGGCTCTGGCTCCTCTCCAGCTCTGCCTCAGTGGAACAGCTGGTTTCAATTAGGTCCCCTTTTTCCAACTCACATTTAGATGCACACACTAAAATACACACACACACATAGACACACACAGACACATGCACTAAAGCACACACACGGACATACACTAAAACACACACACACATAGACACACACACATGCATATTCAAAAGGCAGAGAGAGACACACGTGCACACGGAGAGGGCCAGCTTTCTTTGGCTCAGTGCTCCGCTGGAGGAGTAATTGAATCATTTGGCCAAAATGTTTGCAGCCAGCTCAGTGAAGCGTTCAGTGCTGGCCGTCCATCACAGGGTCCACGTCGCTCAATTGGGCTTGGCCAGTGGAGCCTCTCATGCCTAATGGAACTGTAATGTTGCTGTAACAATGCAGAGGGTGGCCCTGGCCTGTCAGCTCTCCCACTGCACCAGTGAAGACAGCACTGCACTCAATGCACTGCACTCCATTTCAGCTTTTTTCTCAATTCGCTGGAATTCGGTTTTGTGTGTTTTCCGGTCTTTTGTGTTGTCATCTGAAATATGTCAGATGATTGATGATTGGAAGATATTGCAGGAATGCTTTGGCATTCATCTGATCTCTATGTGCGGACCACAGAGATAATGTTCTGTGTGTGTGTGTGTGTGTGTGTGTGTGTGTGTGTGTGTGGGGGGGGGGGGGTTACAATGGTCATATCTATATAGAAAATATCGGGTGTCATCTTTGGAAAGTTAGATATTAAAGCCATATTATTTCCTTCTAGTGGAGCAAATCTTTGCAGCACATTAATGGAAAACACACCAGGGGTAACTAATGACTTAATACAAGAGTAGAAAACATAAATATGCTCCACATATTGAATTTAAATCATTGTTTATGCTGACCCGACCTTATTGGGTCTGTCTGCAACAACAGCATGTCCAGCTAAATTCCACGGGTATTAAGCAACAGAACAGTGAAAGGTCTTCTATTAGTTGTGCGTCAGCTTTAAAAAAACGGCAGCTGGACTTGAGTTTCCCCAAGCTCTCCGTTCTACATCTGCACACTATTAGCAAACAAAAATGCTACTTTTTCAGCAAACCAGAGAGAAGCAAACATGCAACAGCACTGCATGTCTCGAGGCCGTCTCACAGATTGCAGCGATATCACAGTTCAAGTTTATTCAAGCCAGGGCCCAGTTGAGCTTGACCCTCAGCTTATGGAGCCCACCAAGACCTGTATAGATAAGCCGTAAGAGAAACAAAAGTTCAATTGCCAAAATAACAGAAATGTAAAAAATGAAGTGGGTGTCACTTTTCGATCAGTGCTTGGTTCAGTCAGTTTTCAGAGTAAGGTGAGATGTGATTTGTTAACTGCAAATTCTGTGGTCTGCTGAGTGAAAAACATTCAATAATCAAATAATGAATACTTTTTTAGAGTGGTTTGCAAAAACTGCCATAGGTCACTCTGTTAACCAAAGTCCAACATTAATTTGTGTTTGCATTCAACAGGGTTGTTCTTGTTGTTGTTGTTGTTGTTGTTGTGGTTGGTTTGTACAATTCATCTCCAGAAACCGTGTGGTATTGAACTGCAGGGGGAACATGGATAATGTCATTCCAGTTCACCTTGTGGTTCTCTCATTTCCACCTCCAGTTAGTCCAACTCCAACGAGCTCCAAGTCATTACTTTGCAGCTCCAACTGTCGTAACTAGGTCTTAGGTTTTCTACCCCATGAAGCATCAACAAAGAAAATCTGCTGGTTATCCGATAATAGTTGGAAACCAATGTGCAATTGTCCAGTGACCTCGATCCTATGACCATGATAACATAATGATAACTCATAATAACAGCGTTATCACTGTACTGGTGCAGTGTGTGGAGGAGGGCGAATATCATTTCCTTTGCAATTTAACCACATCACTTATTTTTTTACCATCCACACCTTCCATCGTCTCGTTCTCCTTCCTCTTCATCTTCTTCTTGTTCCCCTCATCGGTCCCCGTTCGCTCGGTGTCGTCTATCCCCACATCATCATCTACAGGTCATTAGGAAAGCAGACATCAATATTTCAGCTTCCCACCGTATTTCTCTCTACATGGAAATATCAAACATATTAGGACAGTGGAAGAGCCGTCCTGAGGCTACCAGCGTCTGAATATTTCAGTGGAGAAGGTACGCGGAGGAAGACTTCTGAATTTTAGATTTGGTTTTAACATTCACACTATAATACACCCCCTGCACAACCCCCGCACCTTGTCTCTTTATGCAACCCCCCCCCCAGCCCACATCCCCCCAGCCCACATCCCCCCCCCCCACACACACACACCTTTCCTGTCGCTACACTGCTTCCCGGGAATAGTTTGGATGTCTTTCGTTCTTTCGTTCTTTGCTTTTCGTCCTACTTCCTTCCCTTTGTCAGTCTTTCGTTCAGTCTCTCTTTCATCCTGTTGTGTGTTTCTTTCGTTCTTTCTTTTCCTGTTTATTTCTTCCCTTTGTTTCCCGTCTTGTTTACCTTCCATTCTTCCTTTAGTGCACCATCTTGTTTCTCTGTCTTGTCTGTTGAATGTGCTGATTTCCAGCAGTGATAGAAGAGCAGCGAGTGCAGATGGTATTACAGGATGGTTAATAATTGCACTATACTGATTGCAATTTTAGTTTTCCGGAACAATCATATTAGAGTGAGAGAAAGAGAGAGGGAGAAAGAGAGAGAGTGTGTGTGTGTGTGCGTGTGTGTGTGTGTGCGTGTGTGTGTGTGTGTGCGTGTGTGTGTGTGTGTGTGAGTGTGTGTGTGTGTGTGTGTGTGTGTGTGTGTGTGTGTGTGTGTGTGTGTGTGTGACCTGCTGCAGGGCCATCATCTGTGTGTGTGTCTGTAGCTCAGCCTGGAGGTCCTCTATCTGCTGCATGTGTCTCTG
>OMKI01045468.1:0-11841 GCA_900302315.1 Phycis blennoides
GTGCATTGCTAATGAACTCCCCAGCAAGTGTGTGTGTGTGTGTGTGTGTGTGTACTGTATGTCTATGTTTGAGGTAATATTGTAAATGCTTTGCAGGGTGGTGGGGGTCATGTGTGTATGTATGTGTGCGTGTGGGTGTGTCGGTACGTGTGTATGTGTGTGCGTGCCTGCGTGGTGCTTGTGCATGTGTGTGTGTGTGTGTGTGTGCGTGAGAGACGGCCTTGCTTCCTACGATTCATCAACGTTGAACCAAGATGTCGATTCTATTCCCCCCCCTAAGGATTACGGGTGATTTGTTTTAGTTGTTACCTCTGCAACAAGGTCACCGCCATCACCTGCTCCGTATCTCCAGAGGACAACATTCATATATTCAGCGAGAAACAACTGCAACCAATCCATAAAGTAGCCTCGGCCAGACCCGCTGTCACTCCAACACGACGCAGACGTTCAGCGCAGGACACGGAAAGCAGGCGGCGGCTGTGATTGGTTGATTGGTTGATTGGTTATCCTGTCGACCACGGAGAGGAGGGGCGGGTCAAAGCGGTTACGGTGCGCACGCCCCCGGAGTCATTCCCATGAATGTTGGGCTAATGCGGACTAATAGCGGGGGTCAGAGGTTGGCAGCGACGCCAGGTGTGTGCGTGTGTGTGCGCGTGGGCGCGCGCTGCGAATGAGGACTTGCATTGATATTAGAATTTAAATGAACATTTGTGAAGAAGAAACTATCTGTCGTACTTTACACTCACTGTCATTTATTATTAGGCCTACCTTCCTATATGCCCGTTTTTTTTTTTATATATATTCCTATATGCACAATTATTATATATTATTATAACATAGTAACCAAATTCAAAAGAATACTCTTCACTATTCATGACCTATCATACAGAGAGGAAAAGCAATAAGATGAGAAATCCTTTCCACTATACGAATGCAAAGTAAGGACGGACGTCTGCGGACGTGTGTTGGACGGGTTCTTCGGAGAGGTGCTTAGGATTTCACATGGGCAGGGCTTTGTCCCGATCCACACCTTGGAGTTCGGAAAACGTGATTAGAATTCAGCACTAAATCATTTTGGTACACATTTCATCAGCACAAGTCAGTAAAAGTATCAACTGACCACGGTCCAAACTCGGAATTGAGAGTATTGACGCAAGACTGTCCTCTAGTGGCCAGGTTAGGTCTGCACAGGTAACACACCAACCTATAGGCTACTGAAATACTCTAATAATCTTATAAATAATCTTTGGTAGTTTATAAATGTATTATAGTGTCTTGTTGAAGCATTCATTTCAACACAAATTCACATTTTAACCGATACGAACCCATGGTGACACGAGTGTAACATGCACTTTAAATGTCCTAAAATCTTTCTTAAAAGGCTTTGTGCTTGACTTTAACTCATCAAGTGTCTAAGTGACATATACTAAACATTTTGATGTGGTTGTGATGTCAGCCATGTGACCCAGGATATGAGTCCCAGGATATGTGGATATGACTTCCCCAAAGAGGCAGTGTTATTTTTATTCAGTTTGCATATTTTGTTACATAGCAAATCTGAAACAAACAACAGTACTAAAGTAACACATTTGATATATATTTGGAAAAGCTAATTTGTGGTACTAAGCAGAAAGAACTGTCAAGTTTAGTTATTTTCAAATAAGGAATACATTTACCATAAACGTCCAATGTAATGTATATGTTACATCACAGATCTTTGGCATTAGTTGGTAGTATTTTTGAAAACACATCAGAAATGTGTTCAATGTGTTCCAGTTGGTCTGTGGTATATCCCCCATAATTTTCCTTCAAGCAGGAATGGGTCTGGGTTCATACGGGTTAAATTATCTATAACCACATAGGCCTACGCCTGTCTATATTTTTTAACAACATGCTCTAAAATAACTGTCGTGAGAGTCACTATTTGACACACATCTGCATCTCTGTGGCCTCTTATTCAACAACATTCTTACCAGGGATCTCTGGCTGTTTGGATACAAAATACAAGCAGGGCTCCACCACGATCACACTAATGGGTTGTGGTATTATAACGAATATAAAATCGTATTACTATTATTATTATTATTATTATTATTATTATTATTATTATTATTATTATTATTATTATTATTATTATTATTATTATCATCATTGTTGCTGTTGTTGTTGTTGTTGTTGTTATTATTACTCTTATATTGTTATTATTTAATTATTCATAATAAGTGTTACTTTCAGATACGTTTTGATATGACGTTTTCCCGGCAGACGTCATCACCCTGCGACGGCAGAACCCTGTGCTCTGATTTCCCACGTGAGTTGTGCTTGTTTTGTGGAGTTACGCTGGTTTGTTTTACTACATTTTTGTAGACTTTTGACTTTATACGTCGACTAGTGGTCTCTTTTGGACGTTAGCACGTTGCACTTCCTTGGAAATCACCACCTACTATGTGATGGCGTCCTGTACACTGGTCTGCTAATCCTTGTTTTCTAACTCTAGAATGATCATTTAAGATACATCCCTCCAGGAGGTTCTCATGACAACAGTTTTACGAAAGACCCAAGATGCTGCAGAAGGAGGACAAGAAGCCGAGGGAGAAGGGAGGCAAAAAGAGAACACATACCGGTGAAGATGGACGTGGAGGAGACGGACAGAAGAAGAGAAGAGAAGAGCACGGAGGAGTCTCTGAAGAGGAGACCCAGCGCCGTGGCGGAGCGTGGAAGGGGCTGGACGCCCTGAGTGTGGGCTACTTCCGACGGGTGGGAGATAGACTCGGCCAGGGCTTTGAGGACGACGAGGAAAGAGGTGACCGGGAACTTTGAAAATCCCTGTTCAGTATGTGGGGTTGGCCTGGATTAACAGTTGGTTGTAAGGTCAATTGTATTGATCTCTGTAAATTCGATGTACCTAGACTGATATCAGTGTCTATTAATCAGCTAATATGCTTACTGTTAACTTGAAACGTGATGCATACATACCCAGTGTTCCATACACACTGTATTCCTCTGTAGTATGTATGGAACTTTCTTTCAAATATCGTTTCTTTTCAGTGAGATAGTATTGACTACATTTAAGACACGATAATAACGTTCATAATCACAGAGGGTAACATTCAAACATAACAGCAGCAGAATAATGGTGCAAAGCAAAGAGAATACCACATTTTAAGCATTTTTAAATATATATTTGTTGTAGAGTAATAGTAGCTTGCTTAAAAGACATATCTATCACATTTGTGCCTCAAACTACATTTAATGTGTTGTAATATTTATGACGGTAAACAACATATCCACTATGATGAGCAGAATTAGGACCTTTCGGTCTTTATTGGTCATTCTCAGTATTTTTACTTCTGGGAACAAGATTTGTTCTCTGCATTTGACCCATCCTATGGTACATAGGAGCACACACATTGTACACACATCATACATCATATGTGTACCGTGTCTCACCCACAGTGATGTTCGTGGAGAATGTGCTGGCGGAGGTGAAGGGCAAGGCTAAGGTGGTGGCCATGGACAAGACGGGAAGTGTCACACTGCAGCAGCTTATGCCATTGGCCAGCCTGGACCAGGTGGGGGCGGTGCTAGCTGAGCTGGGGGCGGGGAAAGGGGAGAAGGAGGAGTCGGCAGAGTTCAAGGCAGTGTCGTGTGACCGCTGTGGGGGTCATGTGGTGGAGAGTGCACTAAGACAGATGTGTCGCTGGACAGGTGAGGTTACATCCCTTCCGTGATGTGATGCTGGATATTTGAATTTATTAGGTGTGTTTATCCAAATTGACTGACAATTAATTAAGATGTGCCTCCTTAATGAGCAGGTCGGGGTTCGAACCCATAACCTTTTGGTCAGGAGGCAGAGTTTTGATCTGAGGTGTTAAAAAAGCAGGCTCTTTCTCTGTTGAGACGTTTTAGAGAATGGTGCAACCATCCCATCATAGGTTCTGTTTGCGCAGGATAGTCTTGTAGCGACGGCAAGCTAAATTGGTTGACTCCAAAAGGTTCTTGGTTTGATTCCCAATGTCCGCAGTCGACCTGTAGGTATCCCTGAGCAAGATCCCCTCGCCAAGTACCTGCTCCTTCATGACCAACACTGTGTTCAATGTCATGGTGCTTTTTGAGTAAACACAAATGAATCCCATCCCTGTGACATCATCTTCCCGCGCCTGTTCTCCAGACTCTCCAGAGGAGAGTGAGGCCAGCGCCCTGGAGACCCAGGTGCTGCTGCTGAGCGCCGCCATCAGACAGGATCCCGTGGAGTTCATCCAGCACACCTACGGTTCGCACGCCGTCCGCACGCTGCTGCACGTGTTAGCAGGCTGCGTGGCCCCGCCCCGCACCGACACACGGCCAGGTACACACCGCGGGGGGGGGGGGGAATCTACAGTCATATGTATACGTACAAATGCAGTCTAGAGTGACTGCAGCCTTGGGCTGAACGACCAGAGCATTCGTCTTCCAAGCCTGGGGTTGCCGGTTCAAGTCCCCACTATATACAGTGGAAACCACTTATAGTGATCACGGACATAGTAATCAACCGCTTATATGGATCAAAAGGCTTGGGACAGAATCATTTCTATACAAATGCTGTTTAAATAATTTGTTTATAGTGATCAAGAAATCCGCTTATAGTGTTCATTTTTGGGCATTTTATGAATGAAAACGTGCTAAAACTACGTGTATTTTATTTTTTACTTACTTTATCATGGCAACTTTGACCGTTTTGAGAAAGAAGTGAACTTGGTGTTAGACAAAACTCTGATCCAGGGATCCATGGATAAATGTGTGAACTGACTTCTTAATGCGGCGCAGCAGAGCCGCAACACAAAACGGAGGTACAGTAGGACTGTAGCTTAAATGTTCTTGATGCAGTTGTTATTTTCTATGTTGTTGTTCTATGAAACAGTTTGTTTCATTTGCATCAACTGCATGTTTCATTTTCAGACTTGCGCTGGCGGCACAGCACATACAGCCGACGCACAGAATGTTACATACTGTAGTATTCGAGTTATGTCTGTGCACTGCGCAGTACAGTAATTAAACTTGCATGGTGCTTCTCAAAAGGAGCATTTGAAACGACTGTTTGAAATCATAGTAAATGCTGAAGCTGTCCGTTTTGTTACATTTTTCTCATTGAAAAACGATACAAATGGCATTTAGATGATGTTCTGCATAAAAAATTAAGTGAAATAATAAAAGTTTGGTTATAGTAATCAACCGCTTATAGTGATCATATTGACTCCGTACCGACGTGATCACTATAACAAGGTTCCACTGTAGTGGTGTGGAGAACCGACCACTCCCTTGGTGCCGTGACCCAGACAAGGAGATGACAAACGGACTGACCGGCGTCCCCATGTCTGAAAACGCTGTTATCACAGGCCCGCATGGCCATGGCCGTTTGGCTTATTGAGCACTTTACTTGCAATCCTGGGGTTGCCGGTTCAATGCCCTGCTGGGTTTGCGGCGTGAGGCCAAGAGAATTGCCGTTACAGATTTAACAGTAACAGACAAATGTTAAAATAAAAATAGAATGACAAATACAATGAAAAATCAAGGGCCGTATGTGGATTTAGTTTGCAGCAGCTCAGCTCCACGTGTTGTGGAGGCTGACGGGAGGACTGCAGGGCAGGAGCATTCTGAGCTCCCAACACAACACCCTCCTCCTGTTGGTTTTGTAGTACAGTGTGTCTTCTCTGCCTTCGTCCATCTGGCAGGCACGAAGACGAAGCCCGTTGCCCCACAGCTGTCGGACTTTGAGGCTCCGCCGTCGTTCTGGTACGAGTTCAGAAGTCTGAGCCAGTCGCTGATGACCAACGTCAACGGTGAGTTCTGATTGGTCACGTCGCTTCTCGAAGAGTGGTGGAGGAGGAGCAGCAGGAGGATGGTGATGAAGAGAACATCGGGGGTGTAGTGTGTAGAATCAGTAGATGATGGAATAGTGGCAGATTGTAACTTCTGTCATGATGTCATGGACTATCGATGACATCATGACAGTGATGTATCTGATTCCGCCTGAAGACGCGTCCTCGGTCTGTCTGCAGTGAGTGTGGTGGACACGGTGGCCAGCGTGGTGTTCCAGGTCATGCTGACCGTGGCTCACAGGAAACGACCCAAGCTCTGCAAGAAGCTCCTGGCTGGCATCACAGAGTACCTGGGCTCCCGCAGCGCTGCACCAGGGACCAGGTGAGAACCAGCCTCACAACCTTTTTCCTACAGTTTTTTGTAAAAATGTTTTATGGTATCTATGTCTGCACTGGGATATTCATAATTTTAGACTCTTCAGCTTCCGTCTCCCCCTGGAATTAAACTCTGGGATCTTTTCTGTGTTCCTCATCCTCCTCCTCCTGCTGCTCCTCCTCCTCTGTCCCCCAGCCCTCTGCTGGTGTTCCTGAAGGACCAGGCGTCCAGCCGCCTCCTGGAGGTGGTCTTCCAGCTGTCCTCCAAGCCCCTGCTGCGGCTCCTGTACCGGGAGCACCTCCGAGGCCACCTGGTGGACCTGGCCCTCCACAAGATTGCTAACTTCCCCGTCCAGAGGCTGGTGGCCGCCTCGGCCAATCACAAAGTGGTAGGCACGATGATGTCATAACATGCCATGTGGTCCGACAATACCACGAGTGCGTACATTCTTGGCGTGGTCGGCCCCCGTTGGGATTCAAACCCCACACCATGGCGGTGTTAATGCCTTGCTGTACTCATTGAGCTTGTAGGACCACCATTGTAATACCATACCAATACCATACCTTCAATGCTTCTTCTTCTGCAGTTCTTAAAGGTGTTTGACGAGCTCAACGAGGGCCTGGAGGCCATTTTGGCAATGGGTCACATGGGCGTGATCGTCCAATTGGCCGAGAGCTGTGCCACGAGCGGGCAGAAGCAAGGCGAGTTGATGCAGCACCTCCTCAGTGTAAGTGTGTGTCAATAAAGTTTCACGTTTTTTGGGTTTCAGCTTTTTGCCTGCTCAATCTTGTCCTGAGGCAAGAAGCGAATGACCTGACTCAAACAGCGTGCGGTTGTGATGTGTTTGGTGGTTCTCCTTGCCCTCCCGACAGGCGTTCCACTGTGAGGACCCCGCCCCCAGACAGGCCTGCTGCCTCCCCCTCTTCCTCTCGCTGCTCACCTACGAGGTGTACTACCCCTCAGAGACAGCAGAGGGCGACGTAAAGACAGAGGTATGGACGCTGTAGCGCTCCTCTCCCTCAGTCCTCACTCTTATCTCTAGGCATCAGCCCTTTTATTGTGCGTTGCTTACATTTGATGGGGACGATTAGATTGTTTTAAACTTCTTCATGTCTTTTTATTTCATGATCTGTATTTATTTGATCATGTATCCCCTTTTTTCATTCCCCTCCATTATCTGTACTGATTTGTGCTGCTGTTGCTGCAACTTAATTTCCTTAGTGGGATGAATAAAGTAACGTCTCTCTCTCTCTCACATTCTTTCTTTATTCCCATCTTCCCCACCGCTCTCTCTCTAGCCCTCTTGGCTGACCTGTATCTTGGTGTGTGTGTGTGTGTCCTCCCACCAGGTCCCTCTGTCCTCCATCTTCTCCACCACTCTCTCCCTAGCCCTCTTGGCTGACCTGTATCTTGGGTGTGTGTGTGTGTCCTCCCACCAGGTCCCTCTGTCCTCCATCTGCTACCACGGGTCCCGGCTGGTGCAGGCGCTGGCCCGCTTCCAGGACCGCTCCCTGCTGATGAGCAGCCTGCGGACCCTGACCCCGGCCGATCTCAGCGCCCTGGCCACCCACCCGGCCGGCAGCCACGTTATGCAGGCCCTGCTCACCGTGTCCAGCGACAAAGGGCGGGGCAAGATCCTACGCCGGCTGGAGGTACGAGAGCAGCCGCACCCAGCCCGCCTCTTCATGCACTTTTATCATCAGCCACGCCCATCTACATTTACAATACATTGATCGTCAGCCACGCCCGCCTAGGTTTGCATGCCCTTCATCACTATGCCATGCCCACCTATAGTTACATAATATGATGGCGTGGTCCACCAGAACAGTGCCAGTAATTATTGTGATTTGATATGGTGATGTGTATTAAGAGGATGGATACCCGACCCGAGCCCGACGGGACCCGACGGGCCGGGTCGGGTTCGGACAAATATTTAGAAATTATGCTCGGGTTCCGGTGGGGCTCGGTCATATCTGCGCGATTTGAATGTTTTTATTTACCCGCGCGTTAACCCGCGCATGTTACGCTCATCTGTTTGTTGACATTTCCAAATGCCTTGCAGTTGCTTAATAAAAGGCGGGCTTTCATAAACACAGACGTAAAATAAAAAATCGACTTTAACCGTGTCAGGTTCGGACATAAAAAGCTCGATGCCTGTCGGGCTTGGGTCGGGTTCGGTGACTGTTCTGTCGGACGCGGGCCGGGCTCGGACACAACATTCCGGCCCGCTCCGCACTCTTAACGCGTGTGTCCCATGCCCGTCCCCCAGGGCCAGTACGTGCAGATCGCCTGCTCCAGGACGGGCAGCCGCCTGCTGGAGGCGCTGTGGAACTGCGCCTCGGTCAGCCAGCGAGAGAGCATCGCCACCGAGCTGGGTAACGCGCCGCGTCTTTTCTACAACATTAGCCGTACATCAGTGGTGCTAGCGGCTCGGTGTGATGACGAGGGATATCAAACACCCTGTTTGAGTTAGCCTCCGCCCTCCATAAAAGATCAGGCACGGCTTTATGACCTGATCTGGTAGACGCTTTTTTTTTTGTTGTTGTTGGTTTGAGCGGGGCTATATTACTGTGCAGCCTTTCCCTGTTTCCCCTCGCTAAAATCAGTTTTGGCTGTAGCCAGAATGTTTGATTGACTTCTCTTGGGAATCCAAAGCTGCCAGTAACAATGAACCCACAGAGGGCAATTTGTGTCCATATTTACATATTTATCCTCACGCTGAGATCCTGTGGTTTTAAAACTTTGAAGTGGAGATTTGGACCGGGATCAATCCATAACTATGTATCCCACGGGATCCTGGTTCTGGGTTAGCGGGCCGTGTGTGTACTGTCGCTACACTGCTGTTCACCGCGTGATGACGCCTCTTTACATAGCAGATTCGCTGCTAGCTATTCTGTAGATATAAGCAAGTAGTGGTTACTGCGCTAGATGTTATTTATGTTTATATTATTTCTAGATGTTGTTTTTGCAATCCCAGCTATCATTTCTGTTGTCTAGTTGTCTAGTAGATATATTTATATATATTCCATTTGGCAGGCAATATCATTCCAAGCATCTTACCGTGTCTTAAGAGTGCATATGTGTTTTAACGTGTTGATACCCCAGCTAGGAAAACTCTATGGTAACAGTTTGGTGTGGAAACAACTTTAAATAGTTTGTCTTATAAAACTTTGTCCCATGTTAGTGCCCCCCCCCGATTCTCTCTCTCTCTCTCTCTCTCTCTCCCTCCCCCTTCTTTCGCTCTGCCCCCCCCCCAGCTCTGAGCAAGAATCAACTTGATTTATTAACAACTTCTCCAAATCTCAGTAGGAATGCGTAACTTCAACGAACTCACTGGAGTTTCTTTTTAAACCTATAAGTGTTATAAGTTCTTATCTTCATGGTTTATGGTTGTTGTTGATAAACCCCCCCCCCCTCTCTCTCTGGCTCCAGCCCCCAGCGAGGCGCGGCTGAGGGGGGACCAGTTTGCGCGTCACGTGTGGTCCAGGCTGGCCCTCTCCCACTTCATGAGCCGCCGGCCGCGCTGGAGGGAGATCCAGACCGGGGAGGCCAAGAAACGCAAGCTGTTCAACGATATTATCGGGTGACTCACTGACGCCCATCTGTGTGTGTCTCTGATTGTACGGCGGGGTCTTTGTCTAAATAAAGTGGAATCACATGAAGGTATACCTCTCTATGGACACGGTCATTGTTGCGTGGACAGTCATTCGCCAACACTTGCGCCCAAAGCGACTTCCAGGGAGTTTGAGTCATGCAGGGTTCAGGGCGTCTGTGTCTCCGCGGCCCGCCGCTGCAGTCTGGGTGTGTGCTTTTGATTGATGCTTACTCAGTGGAAAGTCAAGGGTATGATGTCACTCGTATTTGGAGGTGAATTCCCTTTTTTTCATTGAAAGCTTTTTGAGCGTAAAGTTTGCATACAAACACACCTGATTCACAGTGCTGTCTAACCCTTACCTGCTCCTTAATGACGTGCATCAGAATTCACTAAGTCCCTTTGGATTCAAGTTTCTGATAAATATGAAAATAGTAAAATGTAGTAATGCTGAAAATAACAATAAAACCTTACCTTTTTAAAGGTGTAGTACAGTTTAATGGCAATTAACGGAAATTGAATTTATATTTATATATATGAAGTATTTTTTAATGAGCATCATCCCATGTAAATAAGAGTTGTGTTTTTGCTGCCCTAGTTCAGCGCTTTATATCTTCTAAATATAAAGCTATATCTTATAGCTCCTCACAGAGCCTGGCGTGTTGCAACCGCCTCCTCTCTACATTATCTCAGAACAAACTACTTTACTCGTAAGCTATGACCTATGGTTTTACAAACTTAATACAATTTAGGAGTTATTCTGTTGTTTGCAATCTGCAACCTCACTTGCTAGATGCAAATATATCACACAAACACTGCACCTTTTAAACCACACGTTCTCAAAGACTATGACATGAAAACGGATGCAGGTCAGATGACTTCATAACATATTCCATGATGATGAACACAAGCACGTTAGCAGGCAGTGGGTAGTGTCTGGTGTTCAGGCTTCAGTATTTCGTCATCGATATTTCTATTGGGCAATAATCCGTTTTCACCGGCTGCCCTGACGTCATCCACGAGTCTCCGTCAAACCACAGGCTCATGGGAGTGACGGACGGTTGGCATGGCAACAGCACAGCGTTGGCAGCAGGTGACTTCATCACACGTTTCATCACGGCTGTCGGGAAGATGTTGGAGTGACGCGAGACAGGACTGCAATACAGGAAAGTATCAGTATGAGGAAAGATAATCATGCAAACGATTCCCAGATAACTTCTTTTTTTTTACTTTGCAGACATGTTTAAAGTTAAACTTTTTTTGTTTTGTGTTGTTTTAATGTTTGACCAAGTCAACCAAAAATAATCAGTCATCCGGATCACATGAAGGGAAATGAAAGTTCACTGGAGGCTTTAAGAATACATTTGAATCACTCATCAATCTTTTGCGCAGGATAGTAAACGAACCAAAAAGAGGTTGTGTAGTACTACTAACCATCTAACCAAAAGGAGGACGTCTAGTACTAACCATCTAACCAAAAGCAAGATGTGTAGGCCTACTAACCATCTAACCAAAAGGAGGACGTCTAGTACTAACCATCTAACCAAAAGGAAGATGTGTACTAACCATCTAACCAAAAGGAGGACGTCTATCTAACCAAAGGAAGATGTGTAGTAGTAACCATCTAACCAAAAGGAGGATGTGTAGTACTAACCAAAAAGAGGATGTGTAGCAGCCTCGTTGTGCTTGTGCATTCATCGTGCGCACCAGTGGCAGACTTGTCTCTCCAGGAGGCCACGGGTGTCCACTGATGGGGTGTACAGTGACACAAGCCTGGCTGCTGTTCGCTGACTTCACCCGTTTCCACTCCCTTCCTGTGGTGGAAAACGGGGCCGAACCATCGTGACATGTCATCTCTCACTCTCGCCTCTCTTCCTCTTCTTTCGCGTTACTTTTTCTTTTGTCCCTTACAGTCATGCAGCGGTGCGAACAGTTCTTCGTGCCGCACCCAAACCCTACGTCGTTTTATGAGAGGATCTCAGTAAGAGGCGTGAGTAACCCGGGCCACCGGCGTGGGCCGTGCGAGGGGAGGGGGGGGGGGGGGGGGGGGGGGGGGGGGGGGCCTTTTTAAAAAA